>JAQQSW010005137.1:0-14270 GCA_028646575.1 Pseudocheirus occidentalis | reverse complement strand
TTCTCTCTCTCTCTCTCTCTCTCTCTCTCTCTCTCTCTCTCTCTTTCTCTCCATTCCCACAATGCAAATTATATACCAACTAAATATAAGGCAATTTGGAGTGGGGAGATACTAGCAACTGAGAGGATCAGCAAAGACCTCATGTAGAAGGCCATGTTAGAATCACACTGTGAAGGAAATGAGGGGATTCTAAGAAGTGAAGATGAGATGGGAATACAATCCAGGCAAGGGTAATGACCTGTATGGTGGTGTGTAGATACGACAATCAGATATCCTGTGGGAGGTTCAGCAGCAGGCCAGTTTAGCTGGCATGGCCTTGACTAGACCCCCTCTCTCATTCTGCACTCAGTGTTTGTCTGTGACAATGTTTTACATGCTCACTCATAAGCAGCCAATATGGGTGAACTTCAGGAAGCAAACGAGCCAGAGAGGGGTTCACAAAGAGGAAGGTCAGTAGCATTCACCACCCTTTTGCACTTTCTTCTCAGCAGATGACTCACCTCACTTCCCTGACCTTGTCTCAGTCAGTGAACTTGACTTTTGGTGGTTCTCCAATTCTGTTTGCTTTTGATCTCCTGTATTCCTGATCTCAGTCTTCCAGTTGAACTCAAATTCCTGTGTCCAAATGGGACCTTTCATGTTTTTGAAAGCAGATTGGCAACAGGATCTTGACACCAAGTGGTTCCCTTTGTTGGATGTGAGTTTTTTGTTTTTTGTTTTTGTTTTTTGGTCTTTGGTATTCTGAGCCTTGAACTGTTCCTTGACCCTAACTAATCAGATTATCAGAGCTCAGGAAGAAGACTCAGAGTTCCTTCCTCTGTCAGTGTTGGCTATCTTCTAAGATAAGATTTTAGATCCTAAGGGACCATGGCTTACAGGCTTAATTAGAAGCTCAATAATTTCGAGAAATTCAAGTTTCAAGGTCTCATATTTTATTTTTGTCCTTTAGAATGAATAAAAAATCCATTAATTTCCTGGTTTGTTGAAAGAACTTTGGAGGCCTCAAAACGTTTAAGTAAAAAACTAATTTTTTTAAAAACAGGCATAATTACCAAACAAACTGATTTCTTCCTGGATTAAGGATGTAAATTTCACTGAGAATGTAGTTGGATGTAATGATTTTGTGTTCAGATATAGATTGGACTAGATGATAACTAAGGTTTCTTCCTACTCTCTGATTGACAGTATGTGAAGTTCCTTCCACCTCTGAAATTCTGTGCCTCAGCATCAATGAGTCTCCTAAAATGTGGCAACTAGTACCGGACACAATGCCTCACTTGTAGACTGATGTGGGAAGAAAACTTAGGACTATCCCCTTCCTCACTATGGATACTGGACCTCAAGTCATATGCTCCAAGATCACATCAGTTTTTAGGGGCAGTAACTGATAATTCACAGGGAAGTCTCGCCCTCCTCTTGTTCCAATCTATGATTTCTTTGGTGTGGGAGAGTATGAACATACAAATACCTTCTACCGGTGCAGAGAAGTGAATCATCTGTGGCTGGTCATCTCTCAATGCCTGATAGCTTCAAAAAGATGAAGGCCTTGCCCATAGCCACACTCCTACCGAGTGTCATAGGTGAGAGTAAATCCAGGTTCTCCTGACTCAAAGGTCAGTTTTCCATCCACTATTATGTGGCCTCTCATATTGGATTTACATTTGGGTAAAATCTCTGGGATTTTCTACACAAAATGTTCTTTATCAACCTATATTTGTGCAGTTGAATTAAACACACACACACACACACACACTCATACACACGCCATAAATGTAGAACTTTGTATTTAATACTATTAGATTCAGAACATTTCCCCAAACTGTCAATGCATTTTTGGATCCCAATTGTTTTATACTATGTATTAGCTGTCCCTTCTGATTTTCCAACTTTGTATCATCTGCAAATTCAATACACCTTCATCTAAGTGACTGAAAAATAAATATCCAACAACACTGGGTTTGGAGTCAGGAGATCTGGGTTTAAATCTGTCTCTAACACTTATTAGTTATATGATCATGAGCTCTTCCTCTTCCTTCTCCTCTTCTTCCTCCTCTTCCTCCTCTTCCTCCTCGTTCTTCTTCTTCTTCTTCTTCTTCTTCTTCTTCTTCTTCTTCTTCTTCTTCTTCTTCTTCTTCTTCTTCTTCCTACAAGGCAACAAAGTGATATGGTTTGTTCTCTCTTTAACACCTAGGAACAGGGAAAATGTTTTGAAGTACCTGAATGAGTAAATAACAAATCTCCTAGTTTTAAGATGCCCATAATTGGAACATATACTTGGCTCCTTGGTCTTTTGTCATTCTGAGTCCCAAGGGATCCCCCAAACCCTCAGTATTAGAGAGAAGACATAAGAGGAAGACCTAAAGAAAGATGATGCAGGTACTTTGTATATGACTTAACAGCTTTTTTTTCTCTATGAAGATCAACCTACCCAGCAGAAAACAGTGGGCCACCAGATTCTGAATGTCCTTTGTAAACCATGGGTTTATATGGAATAAATTCGCCCTTAAACATTGTTCACTGAATTATAGCTCTTTGTCTTGTTTTGCTCTCAATCAGCTTCCTCTAGGAGCTTCAGAGTATAGCTTAGTCTATATCTCCACTAATGTGAGTATAAGGGTCCCCAGTTCCTGTGTAAGTAAGTAAGTAAGCTACCTCAAGGTAGCAATGCATATTGGACACAGGGCAGCTTTTATTTAATTCCATACAAAATACAAAACAAGAGAACTAACAAGAGATCATTGTAATTCAGAAGACCTAAAGAATTCATGATAGCCCGTAATAGTCAGGATATTCCTTCCCTTCCATGATTCCCAGCCTAGAAAACCATTGCAGTTTCTCAGTCTCATAGTATTATTCTTGAGGCTTGGGATTCCCTTTGGCAGTTCTAAATCTAAGCTCCTAGGAAACTGGAAAAGTAACCTCCAAATCTTTCAGTGCATCCCACCTTCACCAGGGACCTATACTGACTGGCCTCTAGGCTTACTTAAATATGCTGTTTAAGGGGAAATTTGAGTTTCTTTTCCCTTCTAAGCATAATCAATACTGTAGTACCTCAGGCATTCAGATAAGAAGTAGCAATCATTGTAGTTTACTTTAGTTTATTTTAAGAACAGACAACTAATATCCTTCATATGTGTCCAAATGTAAACTAATGTTAGCTCACTAACACTTTTGTGGTCTGATAAAAGCATATAATTATTAGAAAATCATATAATGGAATTGAATTACTCTTTGTTCTCTAAAATACACTGTTTTGAGGTGTCTTAAAATGCTTATAAAATCATCTTTTTCTTATATACTTAAAGAATTGAGTTGCATTCTATTCCATTCAATTTTGCACATATGACCTTTGGAAGTCTAGGAATAAGTTAACACCAAGAAAAAAACCACACTATATTGACCTCTACACTTACAATATAGTCTTAAGAGTTTTACTGTTTGAAGAAAGAAACAAAGGGGGTCACTAAAAAAGACAAACCCTTGGCATTCTAGTGGTATTCCACCATCACTTAGAAACATATATGAGACGTTAGCCATGTGGTACTACTTTAGAATTCTCCAAGAAGGGAAACTACTATGAGGTTAGTAGGGGACCCTGAATCATTCATATAATATAACAGCAAAAGACAAAATCCAAATTTTATTTCTTAAAATGATGACAGTACTTTGTTATTCATCCAGTTCTGGGGCCACATGCTAGATCCTGGGTCCAAGAACTCTTGACACTCTTCCATAAGGCTGGAGTTTCAGGAACTCTTGCTAATCTTCCAGAAAGGCTAGGATTCAGGAACTTTTCCCACTTAGTCATGTGGTTCTCATTTCACAGGACCACATGGTTAAGGATACATGTGGCTTCAATGTGCCACTGTCATTTCTTTCTTCGCCCCTGCCTCCATCTGCTGCCGCCTCTTGAGACATATGATTGAGAGCATGAGTGCATGGGAAGCAACAGCACTCCTCTGTCACTATTCATTCATATCTGGGTCCTAGGACATGGGGTCCAGAAACTCTTGCTACTCTACCATTGTATCTGGTTATTGCTATTTCTTATCATGAAAGACTTTCATGGCCGTTTCTGGGAAGAGGGTGGGGATGGTGTTGGTGATCTCTGTCCATTGTCCTCTGTCCTGTGCCTGTGCTTAGGTTAATTTAATTCCTCCCTTTTCATCTCCATGAACCAAAATCTGGTCTTTCGCTTCTGGTCTATATCAGCACTATCTGGATCTCTTTGTACCAACAGACTGGGTGTTTTAAAACTCATTTCATACACCTAATAGAAAGAGATGTTTGTGATTCATAATAACTAAAGCCAATCAAATCACTCATCATCTCTGATATGGAGGCACCATTGGTAAAGTAAAATGAGCGCCATCTTTGAAGTCAAAGGACCTGAACTCAAAGCCAGTCTCTGACACCTACTACCTGTGTGATTTTGGACAGGTTATTTAACCTATGTGGGCCTCAGTTTCCCCCTCTGTAAGTTAAGGAGTTGGATGATGGATTAGTTATGATCCTATGATGTGAATTCAATTCAAAGGAGCTGGCCATTATCCAAACCCAATCCTGTCAAGGACATTTTCCTCAATTCTTTCAGTGAGGTGTTAATGGTCTATCATCAAAGTTACAAACACGGCTTCATCCCTTTAACCTTGTCAAATGGATCTAAAGTCTCCAGAACAGCCATTTATACTTGTAAATGCTAAGAAATTCCCCAAAGGTGCCTCCCCTGACTCACCTACCTCCAATTTCTGAGAGAGGAGGTTGTCATCTGATTGGGGTGATGTAGGGCCTCAAGGACGAAAAATGCTTAAGTTGTACCACTCTCTTTACAGAGGAATAGCTTTGTATTTATATTAATAAATTTATTTTTATTTAAAAAATTTTTAAAATTATTTCAAATTTATTTAAAATTTATTATTATTATTTTTATTTATACAAATAAATTGAGACCTAGATGAATCTTTAAAAAACTATTGACTACAACTCATTGATTTTTACAGCTGAGGAAGCTGAAGCACAGAGAACGAGGTATATAGGGTCATGCAGTTAGTATCTGAGGAGAAATTTGAATCCAGATCTCTCTGACTTCCAATCTAATGTCCTATCGATTATAACTCCTAAACTCTGGATAGCTAATGAGGGCAACAATGTGATCTTGTTGATATTCATACAATAATATGAAGGGAATGGCAGAATGTAGGAATAAGTGATAGTGGTGATACAGAAATTAACCATTATTTGACAGGTTAGTAATAAAAAGATTATGGTTAGGGGTGGAGACTGCATTTGGTTGGAATGAGCAAAGGAATGAATGTGGGAAAAGATACCAAGAGAGGGCAGACATGGGATGGCAGTAACAGCCGTCATCTTCCCCTTTGTTATTTTCATAGTAAGTGGTGATATTTTCAGGTGTTGGTATGTGGGGCTACTAACTTTGTACCAGATGCTTTGCTATCCCTTTCCACCTCTTTCTCTGGAGTGGTGTTGTTACAAAGGAAATGGAAGTTTTCAGACATTTGAAAATGAGAAAGGAATATTCTTGGTAGGTTTAGATGGGACAAGGAAAAGGATGCCATTTGTAGGGAGTGGCCCAGGAAGTAGGATTTGCTGTTGTGCAGTTACTAATGGTCTACTTCAGGATGGTGTTAACAGAGTAGGACAGCTCCAAGAGCATCACTCAGTCAAGTGAGGAGGGCAGTGTCTCTCTGGAGGCCAAGTCATATCTGGAGATGGGTCCAGAGGCTGAGTCAAAATATACAGTAAGTGGGACCCAAGAGTAAGAACAGGAAGTGGAGTCAAGGAAGGAAGATGCAAAGGAGTCAAATAGGGAATTAGTACTAATAGTAAGGTATGATAACATTTCATTTATTGGGCATCAATGAGGAGGCAAAATTATATAGGGGACTGGAACACAGAGAGGATCTGAGTTCAAATTCTAGTTCTACTCTTTGCCACCTGTGTCTCTTTGTCATAGACAGACAGTGTGACTCCAGGGAAGTTAATTCATTCATTTTGATTAGTTTCCATATGTGGAAAATGAGGACTTGGCTAAGGTGATTTCTAAGCTCCCTTCTACCTCCTATCAAATCCTATCAAAATCATTTCAGATGAGTGATTTTTCTAGATAACATATAACTTTAAAAATCACTTTATCTTAATGACTTTCTGAAACATTTCTAATATATATATGTTATATATTCATTTACGTCTCATATCAAACAGAATATACAAAATGTTGGGAGGAGCTGGGTGGTGCAGTAGATTGCTAAACCTGGCTTATGTACTCTGCCTCAGTTTCCTTATCTGTGAAAGAGGGATAATGGCTTGTACCTCTCAGGGTTATTATGAGGATAAAACAAGACAACATTTGCAAGGTACTTTATAACCTTAAAGCATCATATGTAGTCAGTTAATTATTATTATTTTTCTACATTTTTAAGCTTTTCTTGCTACCATCATTATGCAGTCAGTTACTGATGACCTCTTTTGAAAATTGGTATGATTAGAGTTGGGCACCTCTGAGAACATCACCCAGTTAAGTGAGAAGGGCAAGTCTTAACTCGGGATGCTGAGTAAGAATGCCCTGTAAGGGAGATCCAGGAAGTAAGAACCAGAAACACAGTCAAGAAAAAAAGACCCAAGGGAGTCACCCCCAGTGAGAATGAGCACATAGGCTCTAGTTCTACTGGTGCCTCCACCCCCATGCCCCGTGTTCCAAGGTCTGCATGGGGACTTGTCCTTATGTGCAGGCATTATCTATGAAGGCCGGCCCTCCACCTTCTTCTCTACACAATGCTGAGGGGACCTTCGTCCTGCTGCATGCTGGAGCCTGTTCATAGGAGCTTGTGAGACTCAACTGGCAAATTTTCAATGCTAACATTTACCTGACAATTGACCAATGTGACAAGACAGGGCTTGAGTTACTGTTTTTCTGATTTCCTAGATAACAACAACAACATTCTCTTACTATGTGCTGGTCACAGATAAGAAAAATGAGTCTGAAGAAGGTTAAATGACTTTCCTGGGGTTCCACAGGCAAGATCTGAGGCTGGATTTGAACTGACATCTTCCTCATTCTAGGCCTGGTACTCTATTTTCTACACCACCAGATTTAATCTACACCAGAGAAAATAAAACTTAAAATAATAAACACTGAACTTAAAGCTATGTCGTGCTCACTTTTATTTTAAGAGTCAGTTAATCATTTAGCAGCATTCCACTGTCTCTCTCCCCTCCACACACATACTCTTAGGGGCTCCTAAGGTGCGGATAGCTTTTTGCTACTACACTGATCTTCTCTAGACTGATTTCTAGTCCGTCTCCCTCATTGTTTCCCTCTTCTCTTTTATTTCCACATGATTTCCTCTATTATTTCCAAGGCTAGAAACTCCTAGCCTTGCTGCTGCTGCTGCTTCTAATGTGCCACCCCCAGTAACTAACCAGTCAACAAAGCTCGTTAAATCACAAAGTTTAATTTTGCACAGACCTATTTTTTTTTTACATCAAGAGGTTATAGTATGAGGGGCCCAGTGTGGTTCCAATATAGTACAAAGTTTGTAGGCTTAGGACAGAAACTTTCCCCATTAGGAAGCTCTCTCCACTTGCTTGCTCCCTGGTCCATCCTATTTTGGATGAAAGAAACTACCCCAAACCTGATCTCCAGATTAGTGGGGTACAGCATCAGGGACTGGCCTGGGACCAGGTAGCCTTAAGGGCTAGTCACCCCAATACTACTTAACTTACTGCATGACCTTGGCCAAGATGTCACCTCTTTGGGTCAGTTTTTCTGTATCTTAGTTTCTCTAAGGTCCCTGCCAGCTCCAATATTGCCTCATTATAAGAATCCATTGATTTCCTCTCTTCTGTAAGCTAATTTAACTGTTTGCTTTCCTCTTCAATCCTCTTTTTCCAAGCCTCCCATCCCTATGGCTCAGCTACAGAGAGAATCAAATCCTCTCCTCACTTCCATTCTATCTGCAAGGCCATCAATCCTCAGCTGTCACAGAAGAGTCCATGAATCTGTAACCCTGAGAACGTCAATCTGTGTGCTCTAATGGCCTTGTGTCCAGGGACTGGCAGACAGCATGTATTTATCAAAGCTGACAGGAAAACATAGTCTTGTTCCTTATTTATTGGCATGCCATTCTGCATTTGGTCCTGCTAGTCCCAATTTGGGATTTGGGGGTCTAGCCTTACACCCTGGTGGGGATAAATGCTTTGCACCTATTGCCAAGGTGCCTCCCCAAAGCAAACACCCACAGCTACTAAAAATGGTATTTAAGCCAGGAAGATGAGATTAATGGAGTAGTAAATAGGAAGAGGCAGGATAATGTCTCAGGGGGCAGCTGTTCTCTGATCTTAGTTCAGCTCATCAATACTTTTCAATCTATTGTGCCCAGAGTGCTATCCCTTCCTCAGCCCTCAGGTCACACCAGCTACACATCAGAGCAGTAATCTTTGGGCTAGGAGCCTCTGTAAATGATTTCTTTATTGGTCTTTAGAGCTGAAATTGCCACCGAGTAGAATCCTTATATGTTTCACACTTTAAATGATGTGAGAGGTGACAAAGACAGGCCCCACACAAAGATGAAAGCAGTTGGGTTTATAACTCGCATGAACTGATGCATAAATGCTGTCAGATGGCAATTATGGCTTTCCCACAATATCCCTCAGCATTTAGGGAGAAAAAAGGCCTGGCTCTTATAGCTGAGGTGAAGCCCCAAGGTCTATTTCCTCTCTGTTTTAAGGGGGTAGAGGAACTGGAAGAAAAATGCTAATATGATCATTTGCAACAGCTCATGTGTATGTATGACCTTACAGTGGGCAGAGCATTTTTTCTTAAAGCTATCTCATGAGGTCATAGGACAAATATTAATATCCCCATTTTAAAAATAAGGAAGCAGGCTGCCCTAGTATCTAGCATTGTTCACGTAGTGACTGAAGGTTTGCAAAGGGCTTTATGGATGTCATATCATGTTATGTATGTTTTCTCATTTGATTTCCACAACCACCCTGTGAGATTGGTCCCATTATTATTATTACCTTCTTTTTACAAATGAGGAAACTGAGTCAGTGTCTGAAATTGGATTTGGGGCCTCTTAGCTGCTTTATAATGTTAAATAATTCGCCCCAAGGTCACATGCCTACTAAGAGATATGTTAGGATTCAATTCCAGGTTTGCTGATTTTTAAATTCTAGGCTTTCCCCATCATACTATTGCTTTGCAACAATGCCTTGAAGGTCTAAGTGATGATTTTTCTGCAATAGTGGTAGACAAATGGCCCCCAGGATCAGGGAGCCTCCAAAGGAACACATCTTTGAAGGGAAGTTGATGGAGCAGAGAATCATTCTCTTGATGATCTGGTCACTTTGGTTAGACTTCACAAGGAGCCAGTAACATACTGGGAGCATGCTTCTCAACCGTGACAATTCTAGATCAAGGGAGACCCAGAGTGACTTTGCTCATTTTTCTTAAGCAAGTAGCCTTGATCTTTGAGGGAAAAGGGTCCCTGAAAATGAAACAATTTGTCACAGGAAAAATAGCTGAAAGAAGACTATATTGCCATTGTCTGCTATGGAAGTAAATTTGACTGCATTTTTGGGTCTGGGATGTTGATTATTTTGTTTTTCCTTTCCTTTACAAGCACCTGAAGGAAAGCTAAGTTAACCGATTTGTTTCCTCTTCAATCCTCTTTTTCTATGTTTGTTGTTGAGCCCATGTTTTGGGCTCAACAACAGAGAGAATCAAATCCCTCCCTCCATTCTATCTTTGAGGCCATCAATCTTGAGCTGTCATGGGAAGTGCCCATGAATATGCAACCATGAGAATGTCAATCTATGTGTCAATCTAATTAACATTTTATTTTGGAAGTTGAAAATATGAGTGAAATAAAAGAAAGCATACCTATAAATAAAAGTCTAAGCATAATTTAAAGTTGGATAAATGGCTGGTTCTTAGGATATTTATTCTTTGGGGTGAGGAATGGTTTAAAGAGTATATAGTTCTAGATGTTATTGTAGCCTGGAAAAATCTCTGGTTTTTCCATACTAGTCCTTATTTTTCTATCTAACAGGATGTCTATGTCCTAGTCTTGATACCTGCTTCTATCTAGGACTCCTTGATTCATGACCTTCCTGTGTTCATGAGCTCTCCCTTATCTGGATCGTCTATGACTGTACTGTTCCAGACTCCTGGCTCATTGGTGCCTCCCTACCTGTGATCTCAGAAGCTGGAAACCAGTCAGATCTGATTGAGCAGGACTTTTCTTGATTGGGGCCCTTCCATCACTTTGAAATATGGGAGCTGCTCTGATACCTACTGTAACGCCATGCATAAGCAGATTCCCAAAAGAAGGCTACTGTGAACAGCTTTTAAGGTTCGGATTACACAGTAATAGTGAACACTCCATTTATTCCATTATAAAGCAAGGCAAACACTCACAATATAATATTCACAGCATTACATCTTATCACAGAAAATCACAATATAGTGTTCATAACAGCTTAACATTAGAATGGCCACAATATCTAGAACAAGGAACAAAAGAATAATCATCTGGTTTCTCTAAGGGGAAAACCCTCCCTACTGAATCATTCAGTCAATTCATAATACAATTATGAAACTTCCACTCATAGGGCAACCATTAACTTAATCAGTCACTTATCTAGATTTACAATTACTAAATATCATTAACCACTAGTACAGTCATTAGAAAACCATACAAACCCTCCATCCCTTGGTGTACAGCAAACTTCAGTTTCCTCAAAAGGGAGGCCTTTTCTTCATCTTGACTCTGGGTGATCTCTCTGATTCCCTGCATCCCCTTCCATGGTCTCAGTTCCCTCCTGAATCCACCAAACCGTCTCCTGGATTCAGAAGCAGACAGCTCCCAAGTCCTTGTTCAGTCCTCAGGGCAGTCCCTGGCACACACTGAAGTTCATAGGGTCCAGCACATCTCAAACCCTTCATCAGTTCTCTTGCCTAGAACTCAAGGATCAGCCAGGCCATGAACAAACAAAGTCTTATTCTGGTCATGCTTCTTTAGTCCTCTGGCAGTTCAGCGGGCCCTAGGACCCAGAAGGAATAACAACCTTCTGGGTGGCTTCACCAGATTCCCGCCTCAGGAAAACTCCATCTCTTTTCTCAATCAGCTTCCAGATGCTACTGGGAGAGAAACTCTCTCTCTCTCTCTCTTGAAAACTACAACTCACTTCCAGCAGCCCAGCTCCCAGATGCTGAGACAATCCTGCTTCCTCCAATAGGAAAATTCCAATTCTGTCTGTCTCTGGAATTTGTGCTTATATACACACAATGGCCTCCTGTCTCAGCCAATACCCTTCTTCCACATCAACAGGGATCAACACACCTTCTCAACAGGGGACAGGGCTCACACCTTCCACACTTAGCCCTAAGTTTACTAAGTGCTGAGTATCTGCTAAACTGATTGCTGTTACACCTACTGATCATAATTGCTGAGCTGAGCCCCTAGCCCTGTTCTCAGAATTGTGTGAGGTCTCCTCAAGCGTGAAGCCAGGGATCTTAGAAGACATTCGACTTCCTCTTTTGTCACGGCCTGAAATTCACTGTGCATGAGGCTATTTGGTAACATCTTCCATCTTCTCTCTTTATTGCTCCTTCCTGCTGACCTTAGCTTGCGTTTCAAACTATGCAACATCCTAGTCTTTGTAATTCCCTGAGTCACTGACATCTGCTTGCTCACACTACACTTTAGTTCCCAACAGGTTACCCAACAACCTGTACCCTAAACATCATAATCTACACCTCCTTTTTAGTCCTCCCAAGATGGGAAAACTTCAGTTGGTTTCATGAAGTTACACCCTCTGAGGTCAAGGACCAGGGGGAGCGGTACATCTCATATTACAAGAGATCATATGCTCAGAGTCTGAAGCATTTCAGAGACACGTCTGCCACAAATCATGACAATACCACCACAGTTGTAAATGTCAGTTTTACTACACCAGCACTTTCTCTTTAGTCACAGAAGAAAACATAGCCACCAAAGAACCTTCCCAACACAGTATGCATTCCATTGGGCATTTATTACTCCAAGGTTTGAGAGCAAGTGGAGAGGGAGTTGATTTTTGAGTCAGGAATACCTAGATTCAAGTCTCACCTGTGGTATATATTGGCTGTGTGACCTTGGATCTAACCTTTTAATGACTCAGACAAATCTATAAGGCAAGAATTCTTAATTTTCTTGTGTGTCAAGAACCTCTTTGGCAACCTGGTGAAACCCACACACCCCTTCTCAGGATCATATTTTTAAATAATTGGAGGAAATGCTAAATTTCAGTTAGAGATTAGTGAAAATAAAGATGCCATTTTTTTTTCCTTGTCCAGATTCCTGACTGCCTGAAATCTATCCATGGGATCTATGGACTACAGGTTAAGAACCCCTGCTCTAAGTTTATAAATGGAAGAACAATGACAGATCCACAAAAAGGAGGTTTCTTTATCAAAGGCTTCCCTTCACTAGTGAAATTGTGAAGCATATCCTAAGAGCCAAAAAGTGTGGACCAGAAAAAAGGGGGTGGTGCGGGAAGGGAAAGTTAGTTAACCTTGGAAGTGTTTCCTAGTTTAGGTCTGAATTTTCAGGTGATGGGCCAGTGTTTTCATAATTTTCATGAATTCTCTTAGTTGGGCTGGTCAACAAGCATTTGTTAACTATCTAATAAATGCATAACATAGTCCTAAACATTCAGAAACATAGGAAGAAGTTGGAGGAAGCAGTTTCTGTTTTGAAGGAGCATATAGTCTGACTGCTAAAAATAGTCCTTCAGGTACAAATGAACATGTTCCTCCAAGTCCAAAGACAGTTAGCCTAGCCATAGTAAGAAGTCAGATAATGATCAAGAAAGAATGAACACAGAAGTAAAATGGTACAACATCCCTTTGAAAGTAATGAATTCAGTGTAGTTGGAGATTACATGATCGCTATGGTCTGAATTTTAAGAGTCTGTTATTTTAGAGTGAAACCATTTTGAATCTGCTTAATACGTTGTTTCTTATTCAAGTTATTGTTCTAAAACCTCCTCCAGTTTATTCTGTCCATATTTTGTCTCCACATTGTTATTTGCATGTTGCCTTCCCCATTAGACTGTGAGCTCCTTAGGGGTAGGGACTGTCTGCTTTTTTCTGTATTTCCCAGGACTTGGCACAATGCCTGGAAAATCATAAGGGCTTAATAAGTGCCAGTTGCTGTTTTGATTTGGTAGGGAATATAAGCTTTTAGAAATCAGATCACTCATCTGAAAATTTGCAGATAAACCATAGTCCTGTATGACACTATTCCCAAGTCAACCTTGGGAGAATTCTCCCTTGTCTGATATTTAATCAGTTAATATCCATTATGTGTTAGCACTATGCTAAGTGCTGATAGATTGGTGATGGAATAATTAAATAATTGAGAAAATGGAAATTTATTCAGTTAGAGGTTAGTAAAAATAGAGATGCAATCTTTCCCCTCATCTAAGTTTATGGATTCCTTGAAATCTAGCAGGAAAGAATGGGGTATGTATTCTCAGACATGATCAGTGTGTCAACTTTGTTTGCTGAACTATGCACTTGTTACAAGGGATGGCCCCTATATGGCGTGGGCTTGGTCAGGGTGGTAGGCTAGTGGCTAACGATGGATGCCAAAATGAAAAGAGTGTCAATAAAACTTTTTTTTAAATATACAGAAGGAAAAACATGCATAAGGGACCATAAACAAAAAGAACAGTTTTATTACTATGCTTATTAAATTACATACTTCTTACAAAACAAACTGTACATAACAGATGTTCACTGTTTCTTATACAAACCCCTCTCTTGCTCTTTTTTTGTGTATTGAACAGTCTGTGCTTGTTAATGATTAAGTTTACAATAAAAAAAGAAAATTTAATAAAAACCCAAACAAAAATCCCCCTTGTTGTACCTTAGCCTCCTAATGAAGAGGCTGGACTGCTTGATCTTTGAGGTCTTTTCTGGTTCTAATTTTTTATAACTATATCTAAATTCCCTTCCTAAATCTGCTGCTTATAGCCAAGGCAATTTGAAAAATAAATTGTTGGCTGTAGGAGCAACCTTAACTTCTAATTGATTGGGGGGAGGGATGTGGATGATGGAATAATGGGGGTGAAACCCCTCCACAATACTTTTTATGTAGATATTTGGAGAAAGCTTGGAGTCAGACGAAGGTTGGGAGGTGCTGCTGCTTAATTCCAGTGCCTCACCCCTTGTTGATGATCTCCAGTGTACCTGTGTGTGT
>JAQQSW010005136.1:0-14270 GCA_028646575.1 Pseudocheirus occidentalis | reverse complement strand
AAAGGATAACAGGGAGAACATTTTTAACTTAAAATTTAAAAGAAATGTTAAAAATTGTTTTTTATATGTAATTGGGGAAAAGAATAAAATACTCAAAAATAAATAAATAAATGAAATAGCGTATGACCTGTTCTAGTATTGCTCACTTCATTCTATTCAAACAAGTCTTTCCAGGTTTCTCTGAAACCATGCCTATCATCAATTCTTTATGGCACAGTAATATTCCAATAAATTCCCCAACTGAGAGGTATTTACTTTGTTTCTAGTTCTTTGGTAAAACAAAAATCTACTATAAATGACTATGCCCAATAGATCCTTTTTTTCTCCTTTGATGTCTATGGGGTATATGCAGTAATAAGTAGCAGCAGAAAGTCAAAAGGTATGCATAGTGTAGCGTCATTCTGAATGTAATTCAAAATGTTGTCTAATTACATTCAGCGTAACTGTTTTCCTGCAATTATCTAATTTTTTAAAACCCAAATGCCAATTCATACTTTAATATGCATTCTTTTAATTATTAGTGATTGAGAAAATTTTTTCATATGCTCAATGACAGCCTAGATTTCTTCCCTGAGAACTAGTTGCCGGATCACGTCCTTTGATAACAAAAAAGTTAGTTATTTTTACAAATTTGAACAAATTCCTCATATCACTGAGGTATAGGAATTTTATTTGAGAAACTTGCTGACAATATTTTCACCCAATTACCCATCTCCTTTCTAATATTAGCTGCATTGGTTTCTCTTTTTGCTTCCATTTGCTGCACTCTTAATTCTGAAGGCATTATTTTCTTCAGTGAGCTTTTGAGATTCTTTTGCCATCTGACAAATTCAACTTTTTAAGGCATTGTTCTCCTCATTGGCTTTTTGGGCATCTTTTCCCATTTGAGTTAATCTATTTTTTAAGTTGTTACTTTTCTTCAGTCAAGTTGTTGACTCTCTTTTCATGATTTTCTTGCATCATTCTCATTTCTCTTCCCAATTTTTCTTCCACTTCTCTTATTTGGTTTTCAAAATCCTTCTTAAACTGCTCTATGGCTTGTAGGCAATCTTCATGTTTCTTGGAAGCATTTGGTGTGGGAGTTCTGATTGTGTTGTCTTACTCCTGTTCCATCCTTTGATCCTTTTTCTCCCCAAAAAGAGAATCTAAAGTTCGGTTGCTGTTCTTACTTTGCTTCCTTTGTCTGCTCATGTTGCCAGTACTTGAGTTTTTAGCTCTGTGGAACTCTGCTTCCAGAGGGGAATGCTCTGTCCCAGATCACTGGGGTTTTTGCAGCTGCCAGAGCTATTGGAAGGACGCTGGTTTTTTGTTTGGTTGGTTGGTTTGGGGTTTTTTTTTTGCCACCCACACAAGCTCTGGCTCACTGAAAATGCACCCCAGGACCACCACCCAAGACTGCAGGCCAGATCCAGGCCGCTCAGTGCAAGAGCACTTAGCCTCTGAACGACTGCTTGTCTCCCCTGCAGTCTGCAGGTCTGGAGCTCTGAAGTAGCTGCATAGACCTCAGCTGCAGGGCCACTGCTTCTGCTGCTTCCTTGTCCTGGAGGCAGTTTGGCTGGACTGCTTTTCTCCCCCAAATTTAGCTGAATTCAACTGACCTTTCACTTTTTCCTTGTTTTTTATGGCTTGATAAGTCTGGAAACTGCCACAGCTGCTGCTGATCTACTCTCCTGAAGGCTCCAGCTGCAGCTCGTCCTGGCTACCCGGGGCCAAGCTAGAGTTTCTGGCTGGGCTGGTTTCCCCTCCCAGCCTGCTGCGATGAGACCTTCGTGCCAAGCTGCCTTCAGCAGGAGATGTGTTTTTCTGTATTTTTGTGTGTTTTGGAGCCCTAAAATTTGTTTAGAGTCGTATTTTATGAGTTTTTGAGGTGGCTATGTGCGAGCTGTGAATCCTTGCTGCTTCTACACTCTGCCCCCCTTGCATCGTTTTCTCTTGTACAAAAAGTATTTTTTTATTTTAATTTTATGTAATTAAAATTATATGGTTTGTCTTATTATTTGTCTCTATCCTTTGTTGGCTCATGAACTCTTCCGCCATCCACAGTTCTCAAAGGTTTTTTCTTCCTTGATAACTCTGTTGGGTATACAACCTAAGATGTTGGTTTATATCTTAATTTCTGCAAACAGCTTTCTGGTTTTCCTAGAAGTTTCTGTCTAATTATGAGTCTGTATATTAGTAACGTGGGTCTTTGAACTCCTCATTTTAAAAATATGAATTTGCTATTGCAAAATAGGATGAAATGTATACTCCTTAGATTGGTATTCACTATTCTGCACAACCTAACCCCAATCTCTGAAATCTATCTGCCACTATTCCCAACATAATAATGCAAAGAAATCATAAAACTGCACATCACATCACTGCAGGTTACAACCATTTACAATATAGACAGGGACTATATCAATGAATTCATTGATACAGGGCATTCAAAAGTGAGTAAACTACTACTACCAATATGTTGGCTAGTTCTCTATTAATTTACAGCCTTCACAGAGTTGCTAAAATAGAGAAGTTAAGGCAGGCCTACATAACTTGTGACTCCAGGAGCCAATGGATTTCTTCTAGATACAATGGATATTTTCCCCCACATTTCCCTCCTCCCCCCAAATCCTTTGGTATGAGGGAAGCCACTGAAGGCCATAAATTGCCCATTAAATTGCCTATGTGCCCCGTGCAGTCTTAATCCTGAGTTTAGGTTAAGTAACTTGCCCAGGATAACACAGCTAGTATATGTTAGAGGGCAAAACTTGAACTGTAATGTTCTTGGTTTCAAGGGTGCCTCTCAAGAAAATTTGGTACCTGCTAAATATCTAGCAAAATATGATGTGGTTACCAAAATTATGCATCAGAAATTAATTATCTTTTGATGACTAACACATAACAAATTTCCATACTACACATAGTACGGAAATAACCTGGCAAACTGAACCACTAAACCACTGCAAAACCAGACAATCGTCGAAGACCCAACAAACTCTTATTCATAATCACAGACCATAACATTCATCCATAAATGCTTTAATAACTATTAAAACAGATGTTGTTATAATAGTTTATATCCAAGCTATATGGTACAAAAAGCTTTCAAAATACAGACCCAGGAAAAGAAACACATGGGAGCAAGATTTGCTGAATATCATCCCTGTTGTCCTATCTGCCACTAAAGTTATACAAAGGATGCTTTCGGTGAGCACACAAAGGATAAGCTTACAATCTAATGCTTTTATGCAACAACGAAAGCAGTTATTATATCCACCTGTGCAATAAATGTTAACAATATAATAAATATTAATGCTTAAGTGAAGCTAGGAGGTACATGAATAGAGTGCTCGGCCTGGAGTCAGGAAGACTCTTCTTCCTCGGTTCAAATATGGCCTCAGACACTAGCTGTGTGATTCTGGGCGAGTCACTTAACCCTGTTTGCCTCAGTTTTCTCATGTCTAATGAGCTGGAGAAGAAAATGGCAAACCACTCCATTAAATCTGCCAGGAAAACTCCAAATGGAGTAGGTAACATTTACACATTTAAAATTTGCAAATATCTTTTATGTTGTTTCATTTGAACCTCACACAAATTCTGTGAGGCAGATTTTATCATCTCCACTTACCAGATAAAGAAACTGAAGCTGAGAGAAGGTAAGTGATTAGTTTATGGCAACATGGCTATTAAGTGCCAGAGGTAGGATTTTAACTCTGATCTTCCTGAAGAGTCAGGAATTCTAACTACTGTGCCACTTAAGAAGAGTAGCAGGAAAGTGACTCACCCCAGGGCTGTTCCCATGTGAAAATCATAGTAAAAACTAGGAGATTAAAAAAAAAAGATTAGAAGAATGAAAATAATAGATGGGATTTTAAGCTGAGTCTTAAAGGGAGACAGAAAGTTAAGACGCAGAGTTAAGGCATGAGAGACAATGAAAAGACATGGAGTAGTGAGATACAGGCAATAGATGGCTTAGTGGATAGAGAGCCTGGTGGGCCAGGATCAAAAAGACTCCTCTTCCTGAGTTCAAATCTGACCTCAGACACTTACTAGCTTATGTGATCATGGGCAAGTCACTTAATCCTGTCTGCCTCAGTTTCCTCATCTGTAAGGAGCTAGAGAAGGAAATGTCAACCACTTCGGTATCTTTACCAAGAAAATCCCAAATGGAATCATGAAGAGCTGGACACGACTGAAACTGAACAACAAAACTCAGAGATAGTATACATTTTGTGAATTTCTCTCCTATGAATTACTACAGCAATGATAATTTGTGCTGCCCATTTAGTACCTACATATTGCCTGGAATTATTTATTAACTTTTAACATGCTTAGGTGATACTGTGGATAGAAGGCTAGACTTGAAAAGAAGAGTATTTAAAGAGCCAGTGTCTCAAAGCCAGGAAGTCTTTAGGCATATAAAGTAACCAAAGAGGTACCTGTCAGGCTGCCTTAGTTTGTTTAATAAATAATTACTAAGACACTTGAAAACTTTACTCTCTAAAGTAGGCATAATCCCCTCCAATTTTATTTACACAATTAAACTGCCAAGCAAACCCCTCCTTCACAGATAATAAAAAATAGCACCATCAAAGCTCCCATCAAAAAGGTTGTTAATTCTAAGTAAGTAGGTTCTGGATTAATGAGGTTTCACATTAAAGAAAAACTTTCCATACATTGTCAGTATACTTTGAAAACAAATTCCTAAAGGAGGAAAACATAAGATCATAAATGTTTCTGTAAAGTATTATTACAATCAAGTTTTAAAAAGTTATAGATACCTTATTTATGAGGTGCTCAGTAACAACTTCCCTTAGTCCAGTGTAGAGCTTTTCTCCATGTTTATGCAAAACCATAGTATATGCATTTCTATACAGCTCCTCAAAACTAAGACCACTGTTATTCTTACGCTGTATCTCTTGGATTGCATTTTTCAGAAGATCCCAAATGCTGTTTACATATTTCTCATCCATGGTCATCTGTAATAGCCAAAAGAAAAAAGACATAGAGAAAAGGAATTAGCTTCATCTGAACCATGGTCACAGTATTATGAAATAATTTCCTGTAGAAGAAAATTAGCTAAACATGACTAGTCAGGAATTAACCATTAAAACATTAATTTATTAAGGCACCTATTATGTGTCAGGGGGTGTTCAGGGAGGACCAACATCTCTGATGTGAAGGCTTGCTGAGTGCCTTTCTGGGTGGCTCAATTACCTTTGGTGTCCACCAAATTCACCCATCCTCACCTGTTGCTCCAAGAAGCTGCAGCATACTAGTCACATACCCATAAACTATCTCAGCAGATGGGTTAAACCAGGCTGAGAGTAATTGATAGGTCTCAGACCCATCAGTGAGTTAGGGGGATGTCCACCCCAAGCCTGAGAAGCTTTCCCCAGGCAGAATGGGCTGATGAGAATCAGTTGTTCCAATGGCCATGAAGGCAGCTGAAGCAGGTGCTGTGAAGTGCATAGAGCCTGGTCTGACATGGAAGATGTCAAGGTCATCCAATGCATCCCAGGCCTTTGTCAGTTTTCCTGACTTTTGTCTTGCCACCAGACTTTGATGACTGAGGAAGATGCCTTTGTGCAACTCTGCCTCACTTAAATCCACTCCACATGCAAGTCAAGACATTGACATGTGATGTCATTGGTCCTCTTCAAAAAAGAAGGATGAACAACAAGTTATGTGCCAGGCACTATAATAAGGGGGCTGGGAATACAAAAAGAGCAGACAGTCCCTGCCCTCAAGGAGCTTACAATCTAATGGGGGTGGGAGGTCAGAGAAAAATGAAAACCAACACACACACATACACACACACACAGTTATATACAGGATAAATAGGAAATAACAGAGAAAAGGAAGGTACTAGAATTAAGAAGAGCTGGAGGATTCATATAGAAGGTAGGATTTTAGTTGGGACTTAAAGAAAGCTAGATCAGTAAAGGAATGGAAGAATGTTCTAGGTATGGGAAACAGTCAGAGAAAACGCCTGGAGCCTGAAGATGGAGTGTTTGTTTTGTGGAACAGCCAAGAAGCCAGAGTCACTGGACTGAAGAGTCTATGGCTAGGACTAAGATGTAAGGACTGGAAAAGTAGGAGGAGGCTAGTTTGTAGCAGCTAGGTGGCCTAGTATACAGAGAACCTGGTCTGGATCCAGGAAGAACTGAGTTCAAATACTGCTTCTGATACTAGCTGTGTAACTGGGCAAGTCACATAACCTGTTTGGCTCAGTTTCCTCATCTGTAAAGTGGAGATAATAACTGTACCTATCCCTAGGGTTGCTGTGGGGATCAAATGAGATGATTAACTATAAAGCACTTAGCACAGTGCCTGGCACTGTGATTAGCTATTATTATTATTATTATTAATAGGTTACGAAGGGCTTTGAATGCCAAGTAATCGATCAACAAACATTTATTAAGTGCTTTCTAAAGGAACATTTTATATTTGGTCCTGGAGGCAATAAGGAGCTACTGGAGTGGGGGTGAGAGGAGTAACATGGTCAGATGTGTGCTTTAGGAAAATCACTGGTGTACGAACAAAGATTGGAGTGGGGAGACTTGAGACAGGAAGAGGGTTATTGAGACAACAGAGAGCTATTGCAATAATTCAGGTGTAAGGTGAGGAGGGTCTTGCATTAGACTGGTGGTAGTGTCAGAAGGAGAATGGGGCTTATTTGAAAAGTACTGCAAAGGTGAAATCAACAGGCACTGTTAATGTACTAAATATGCCAAATTTTTTATTCTCAATTTAAATGCATTGCAAAGGTTTATAAAGTTTTCTTTTTCCTTTTGAATTTTTAGACAATTAAATTTAAATCCCTTGGTTCTTATTCTTTTCTTAACTAGATAATGTATCTTTCAATATGAAAGACAGAAATCAAAGTATGGAAAAGACTATCAAATATAAAGTCAATGAATTATATAGTACTTAGTTAAGCCAAGCAGTGAAATGCATTATTTCTGGCATGATAATTAATAGAATGTACTGTGCTACACCAGGTGCTGTTGATTTGAAGTAAGGTAGGTCCAACAGACCTGAAAACAGTCCAAAGAACCTCTTCAATGAAAAGAAACACTTAAAAGAATAAAGCCAATGCAGACTAAGTAATCTTCCATAAAGTCCTGAGTGCTATTCAAGAAGGCACTTTAGCAAAAGAATTTTCCATCATAAATCTAACCATATTATTATTAGGGGAAAGCAATCAGGGTTAAGTGACTTGCCCAGGGTCACACAAGCTAGAAATTGTTTAGGGCCGAATCTGAACTCACATCCTTCTGGCTTCACCTCAAGTGCCACCTAGTTGCCCCCACAAATCTAACTTTAAATTCTACCTCAACCACAAAAACTTTAATCAAGTGAATCTGAAAGGAATCTTCTCACACAAAGAAACATATCTACAAATGTCTAAAAGAGACATCCTTTGCTGATCCCTCATCTTCTTTACTTATGGGTGTCTCCCAAAGGCTATTCTTGGCTCTCTTTCTATAATGATCTCATCTATTCATATGGTTTCAATTATTACCTCTATGGAAATGATTCTCGAATATCACACATACATGTATGTATACATACAAAGATGCACACTTTCTCTACCTTTCATGAGATATAGCGCTGAAGAACATCACTTGCTCTCAAGGACTCACCTTAATATTTCAAACCCCTGATTTCTGAATACCACTATGCTTGGACCCTCAAAAAACCCAACCAAACAAAAAGCCCTCCAAGGATAGTTTTTCTGTTCTATAAAGAAGTCTCAACAAATTTATAAATTCCACTTTCTTTTAAAAAAGTGGTTTTATCAACCCCTTGTATTTTTCACATTAGTCATTTTCTGATAGAAACTCTCCCTTCAATAGCACCCTCTCTTGTCTAAAAGACAACAGATTAGCAAAAACAGTAGACTCACTGACCACATCTGATAGAACTTCAATTTCTATTCTCTGGAACCAATAGTTGTTCATTGTTTTTACTCTGAGATCAGCTCTTATTACAATCATTACATATACTATGCTCAGTCAAAACTTGTCTCCTCAATTTCTCTGAATTCTTTATATTTGGAAGGGACACAATATTATATTTATGTGTCACAAATTCTTTTAACCATACCCTAATAAATGTACAACTACTTAACTACTGCCTTCCAACAGTTATCCCAAAAACGGCCCTTTCAATATCTAAAAAGAACTCAAATATCAGTATTATTCAGAAAATCATTTAAAATTTCAAGGTTAACAATGAAAGTTTCTAGCAATATAGAATTATATAAATAAAGTGATTCAAATGTTTATAACCTCTGAATATTACCAGGCACAAAGAGGTTATTTATACCTGTCCCCAAAAAGTCTACATATAACAAAATATTTCAAGTGGCATTTTTTTGTAGTAGCTATGAACTTCAAATAAAGTAGAAACCCATTGATTATGGGTTGGCTAGAGAAATTACAGTACACAAATGCAATAAATATTATTGAACTATAAGAAACAATGAACATAATGAATACAAAGAACTGTGCAAAGCCTAAAATGCAAAGGAAGGAAGCAGGCAGAGCCTGGAAAATGACATACGCATTGACAAAGTAAATGAAAAGAACCACCACAAAACAAAATGAAACCAAATGTTGCAAAATTATAAATGACAAGGTTGGTCCCCCCCCCCAAAGGGGAATGCAAAGATACTTTCCCTACTTCTTTCTGGGAGTAGGGGCCCCACAGATATAGGACACTAATATGTCAGATTTTTAAATATATCTATTAGTCTTACTGTTTTTTTTTCTTCCTTCTTGTTTAAAATAAATAATAATTTGTTTTCCAGAAGGAATGCAAGGGGAAATGGTAGGTGATATAAAAAACTATGTATTAATAAAAATCTCTCTGACAAAACAGTTTTCTCCACAACAGCTTTGTAAAGTAGATAGTTTCAAATAATACACTGGAGAATTGACTAGCCCAAAGTCAGCTAATAAATGTAGCATTCAGGATTCAAATGAAGATTTTTCTGACACTAAGATCAATACTCTTAACCAGACCAAAATGAGAGCCCACCGAATAGGCCAATACATCTTCCCCTGTCCCACTGTCTTTTTAAAATTATGAACGACAGATATTAAACAGGAACATATATAAAGAACAAAAACAGAAGGCTGTTTATGAATTTGCTAATTTCTATCATACACCCAATTCTTTAAAAAGTACATATTAAATTTAACACAGTAGTACCAACACTGACCTGTTTTCGTTTCTCCTTCTGAACTTCTGCTTTCTTCTATGTATTTTAAAATATTTTACCTAAACTTATGATATCACCCCAAAGTCCTCCAACTATCCCCTCAAAAAATAAAATCTCTCTAACAAAATTGTAATCAAGCAAAATGAATCCACACATCAGTCACGTCTAAAAAATACAAGGACTTGGTCTAACTCTGCAACTAAAGTTGTTCAAAACAAGGTCTAATAACCCATCCATCATTTGGAGCTCTGGTTGGACAATGCATTGGATGAATTCTTAAGTCTTTCAAAGTTATTTTCTTTTTTCCATTTTATAATACTTATGGTCACTATATAAATTGTTCTCTTGGATCTGCTCATTTCATTAGGTATCCATTCATAAAAATCTTTGCAAGTTCAAATTCATATTTGTCATTTCTCATTGGGTTTACTTCTTATTTTATTACGTTCATGTACCACAATTTGCTTAGCCATTGATAAGACACCCAATTTTTTGCTATGACAAAAAAAATACTGCTATTAATACTATATACATGTGGGCCCTTCTCCTTTGATCTCTTGAGAGGCAAAAGACTAGGAAATGGGATCAGTGAGTCAAAAATGGAATGCCCAGGTTAGGGATTTTTTGGGTACAGCTCCAAATGTATTTCCAGAATGGGTGAATCAATTCATAGTTCCATCAACAATTCATTAATTAGCAAACCTCTCTTCAAAGTACTTTCAACAACTGTCATTTTCCTTTTTTTGTCTTCTTTGATAATCTGATGAATATGAAGTACACTTTAGTTACTTAATATGCATCTCTATCTGCTCCATGAAACATTTTTTTTTATCACAAGGTAACTAGCTTACTTTTCTTCTTTTGAGAACTACCTGTTCATATTCTCTGACCATTTAACTACTGGTAAATAATTCATGTTCTTATATATTTGCATCAATTCCTTACAAATCTTGGAAAGCAGTCCTTTCATAAGAGAAATATACTACCAAGAGTTTCCCCCAGTTAATTGTTTCTCTACTAATTCTAAATGTATTGATTTTGTTGGTGCAAAACTTTGATTTCACATAGCCTTGTCCATTTTACCTTTTCTGACCATCTTTGTCCCTTGTTTGGCAAAAACTCTCAAAGGTGCAATTAATTGTGAGACTCCAAGTTAACCCATCAAAAATGACTTTAAAAAGATTAGTCTAATTTTCTACCATTAAAACAAAAAACTAACATAAGGGACACCTTGAAGAACTTGAGTATAATATGCATAAAGGAAAAGATACCAGAATTTATTAAAAATCCATCCATCTTTCCTGAAATAGTACCTTAAAATCAAATGAAAATAAAAATCTAACAGCATAAGGATTATAAAAAAATCTCAAGAAATGTAATGTCAAGATAACAAAACCTGAACTACTCAGAAACAATTCACTAGGGATAAATAGCAAATAATTGTGTAACCCCAAATGATCTTTACAGGCTACTTAAGGAATAACTCCAATTATACGAGTTATTTACAGTAGAGAAAAGTTTAACTTATAATAAACAATATGAATTACTAAATATTCCATTCCAGCACAAATCTTTGCACTTTAGCAAGGTTGCAGTGTTTCCCCTTCCTCCCCCTGCTCCTCCCCCCCACCCTCCGCTGCAAGTACCCCCAAGTCTCTCCCAACTTTGTTTCCAATGTTTTCTCCAGTATGAAAGAAAAGCTCCTGGATGATTTTCATGACCTGGCTTAGACACAGGAGCATAAAGTAAACAAATAGAAAGAAAAAGAGAATGTGATGAAACTCATAACTCAAACATGGGTTTAAGAGATTATGCTTTATTCAAAATAATCAGAGCAATCTTGACCTCAAGAAGAGATGACAAAACACACCTCCCTCCCCTCTTTTGAGCTATGGATATGAAGTGCAATACTACATATGCTCAGTCAGTTAATATACAGGTTAGTTTTGCTGAAGTGCTTCCCCCCCCCTTCTTTTTTATTTTGTTACAAGGAAAGCGATATGAATATATTACAGCTCAAAAGACAGAAAGTTTGGTAAACATATAAGCCAACACAGATATATAGCAGAGATGGGAGTCTTCCGTTATCCATTCATCTGCTGAAACTTTCTACCCAAAACAGCGCATGTAACAATTTCTTTACTCATGATAGTTCCAAACTTCAAAAAGACCAAGAGACAAGGAAATTTTACTAGGGATCTTTGCAATTTGGCTTCTAACCCAATCAGTCAAGGAAAATTGTTCCCTCCAAAGTTACCCATGATCTCTTAAAGGCCAAATCTGATAGCCTTTTCTCAGATCTCATCTACCTTGATCTTTCTATTCATTTAACATTATCAACAAACCTGATTTTCTCTCCACTCTGCTTTTCTGACACTCATCTCTCCAGGTGGTTCTCCTCCTACCCATCTGACAACTCCTCAGACTCCTTTGCTGGTTAATCATCCAAATCTGTCTTTGATCCTCTTCTCTCTCTATACTCTCTGTGACCTCCTGATTTCTCATGGGTTTGTCATGTATCTGAAGGTGGATCACACATAAATAAATAAATACTTATTTGTCACCTTTGGAAATGTGACTATACATATGTATATATTTGTGTGGGCGGAAAGAGATGGAAGGAAGGAAAGAGAGGGGAGTGCAGAGAAAGAGAAAGAGAGAGATATTATTTTTTCCCCAAGCTTCAGTATGCACCACCAAATTGCCTCTTGGAAATTTAAACACATGTAATACAGAACTCATCTTTTCTGCCAAACACACCTCTCTCCATTCCAAACTTCCTCATTTATGTATAAGGCACAGATATTAAATCTTGCCATTTTTTACCTTCATAACATCTCTCTCATCCAACCCTTTTTTCTCACAAAACTACCACCTTAGTGCAGGCTGTCGTGGTTTCTTATCTAAATTATCTACTGTAACTACTTATCTACTGTAACTTTCTATTCACTGGTCTGCCTGACTCAATTCTCTTTGGAGAATCTCTAGTTCATACTATCTCTATCTGCTACCCACATAATTTTCTTTAAGAACAAAAATGCTTGTGTTACTTTCTTAACTCAATTAGTGCAGTGGTTCCCCACTGTCTGTAGGCTCTAGTCAGTCAACACATTTATTAAGCACGTACTTAATATGTGACGGGCAATACGGTATGATAAGCACTGAGGATACAAATAAAGGAAAAAGACAGTACTTGTTCCCAAGGAGCTCACAGTCTAATGGGGGGAGACAACATGTAAACAATAATGTACAACAGGTCATATACAGAAAAAAATTGGAGGTAATCAACAGAGGGAAGACACTAGAACAGGCCTGCATAACATATGGCGTGCAGACTGCTTGAGGCCCACCAAAGAATTTTGGGCAGCCTGGGAAAAACATAGAGGATGAAAAACAAAGTAAAGATGCAAAGCATGCTTCATCTGTTCCCAGCTTAACCCACCTTCCACTAGTCACTATAGAGCCCATCATTTAATTTGGTGGGTAGGTTGCCACTCAGCACTCTCTCCTGTTTGTCACATAACCCACCACCCTCTGTCTCTAGTCTGAGAGAAGCAACAGATGTAGAGTCACATCTTTTAATTGTATTTTTAGTGTTACTGGCATTGAACAGGGACAGACTGAGTGCAGTGACATGCCAATGCAGCAGATACCAGCTATGTGATGAGCAGCAACAACCTGAAGGCTTCTTCCCCTCCCTCACTGCTCAGCTGCCCTCCAAGTTACAGGAGTGTCTGGCATTCTCTCCAAGGTTCAGTATTTCTTTTCATGTGAGCAGTTGCTGTGGAGATTTTTTGGTTCTAACATTAAAGTTTTGGGGTGACTTTGCAAAACGGGTGATAAAAAGAAACAGAAAACTGAATCAGAACATGAAGTGGACGAATAGATGCTTCTTTACTTACATGAGAAACAAAATATTGTGCCTTGTTTGCCAAGGCTGTCCCAAAGAAATACACACTTTGTCGCCATTTCAAATCAAAATATCCTGACTTATATTCCCCAACTGAAAAATGATCAAAGGATATGAATAGGCAGTATTCAGAGGAAGAAATTTAAGCTATCTTTAGTTCTAAATCACTTTTGATTAGAGAGATGCAAATCAAAACAACTCTGAGGTACCACATCACACCTGATCAATTGAGCTTACATGACAAAATAGGAAAATGATAAATGTTGGAGAATGTGGGAAAGTTGGAAAATTGATTCATTGTTGGTAGAGCTATGAAATGATCCAACTATTCTAGACAGCAATTTGGACTATGCCCAAAGAGCTACAAAAATATGCACACCTTTTGCCCTAGTAATACCACTTCTAGGGTTGCATCCCAAAGAGATCATAAAAATGGGAAAAGGACCCACATGCACAAAAACAATTCTAGCAGCTCTTTTTGTGGTGGCTAAGAATTGGAAATTGAGGGGATGCCCATCAAGTGGGGAATGGCTCAACAAGTTGTGGTAAATGAATGTAATGGAATACTAATGTGCTATAAAAAATGATGAGCAGGTGGACTTCAGAAAATCCTGGAAAAACTTAGATGAGTTTGAGTGAAGTGAGAAGAACCAGAAGAACATTGTTCACAGAAACAGCCAAAGTTTGTTGATTGATTTTGATAGACTTTGCCCTTCTTGGCAGTGAAAGGACCTAAAACAATTCCAAAGAACTTATGATGGTAAATGCCATGCACATCTAGACTAAGAACTATGGAGCTGGAATGCAGAGTGAAGCAGACTAATTTGTTTTGTTTTCTCATGGTCTCTCCCATTAGTTATAATTCTTCTATGCAACATGACTAATGTGAAAATGCATTCAAAAGGAATGTATGTGTAGAACCATATCATACTGCATGCCATCTTGGGAAGGGAAGACAAAGGGAGGTGGAAAAAATTTAAACTTTATGGAAGTGGGGGCGGAGACAAGATGGCGGCGTAGAAGCAGCAAAGCGCCACAGCTCCCACACAAACACGCTAAAAAACTCATAAAATGGGACGCTAAACAGATTTTCAAGCCCCAAAACTCTCCACAAGACAGAAAGCACATCTGTTGCTACAGGCAGCGCAG
>JAQQSW010005135.1:0-14270 GCA_028646575.1 Pseudocheirus occidentalis | reverse complement strand
TTGTTTCCCCTTCACAATTGCCTTCAAACAAAGTATAACTTTTCATCAAAACAAGTAAAATTGGGATACTATTTGGAAAATATATTTCCTTCACATCAAGACCAGCCAAGAATGGAAAAATAAATCAATAAATCATAAAGTAGCTATCTGAGAAGTGAGGGTAACAACAACTTATTCTCCATATCATTTTTTTGGATAAAATGTATAGTCATTTAAGGTGAGAAGTAATTAACGATCACTGAGTTCAAAACATCTCTAATCCCAATTTTATAAAAGAAAAATTGGAAGTCTAGTGATAAATAATTTGCCCAAGGTCACATAACTAATGAGTTATAGAGTCATCACTTTCCATATAAAATTTCCTTGCATTCTTTACAACTGATAGGAAATGAAAGTATTATTTATTTCCATTTTATAGATGAGGAAGCCCAGGAAGGTGAAATCATATAAAGAATCCTTGTTCTCTAAATACAATTTAAAATATTGAGATATTATATATACTATTAGAAATAATATATTATTGAAATTATATATATATATATATATATTTAGATTTTCAAAACTAACAGTGAGATTACTATTCCCATTTGCATATGAAGAAACCAAGATTCTGAGAAATTATATAACTTGCCTGTCATACCTCTCCCTGATATCAATTCTCTAGCAATCTATCTATTAAATGATGCTACTTCTTGAAAAAATAAATAAACTCATATTAAGTTTATCAAAAGCTTTCTAGTTGTTTCCCCCCTTTTCTTATTCTTGTAAATGACTTTGTTCCTCTTTCCTTTAAGAAAGATAGTTTAAAGATTTGTCATTCTCAAATAGTATTAACCTTAACCAACGTTCATTCTTACTCTAAAGTATTTTCTTTCCCTAACTTGTAAAAAAATGCTGATTATTTTACCTAGTTTGAAAATGCTGAAATGTCCTAATCTTTCTTTGTAAAGTCTTTCTAAGGTGGTAATAACAGAGAACCCAAGAGATGGTCTTTGTTTTCTAAATTCACGAATAGCAATAAAGGTAATCAGGCTCTGACTTCCTGCAGAGAGAATAAATTGTGCAAATCTACAGAGAATATTCTTCCATCAGCATGGATTTCCATAAGAAAGTCTCCCAGAGTACATGATAAAATAGTTATTATCATAAGAATTAGGTTTCTGATCCTCAGTAAATTAGACACTTCCACATTTTAGCACTCTTGACATTTTTATGTTTCTATAACTTGCCTGGTCTTTTCTGATGTATCCCATAGGTATTTCTCTAGGATTTTAAATCTTTAGATAATAATTCAATAGGAAATATTCTAAAATACTGAATTATTTTTACCCATGAGCCCCAAAGATTTTAATAACTAGACCTCCCCTTTTTACATATTAAGCACATTTCTGATTGGTATTTCTCCATTAAAATAAAAGTGTAAAAAGTATATGATCTTTAAGAAAAAAATAATTCTGTTATTTATTTTTTCCAATAACCAACTAGGCCTTTATGCATATGGAGGGAATAATGAAATCACAAGAAAGCATGAACACAATGAGTCTATCTTTTCAGTAAGAGAGAGTATAGTCTTTCCAGATGGTGTCACTTTAGAATCTCTGCAGATTTGAAATTTTAAGTAAAATGGTTTGCCATTAAAAAGGGGAGAAAGAGTATATGCAAGCATTTATTAATTGTTTAGTTGGTGTCAGGGACCATGATAAATACTGGGGATAAGAATATAAGTGACAAGAAAGACCATCCTTAAGAAATGTAACACATAAAGTGTATATTGAAGTGGTATTGGTGGAAGGTGTTGAGTAGAAAGAGAACGGGGAAAGGTCACAAAATCTAGAGAGCCAGCAACAAAGCCTGAAAGGGAATCAAGCACAACATTGTTTAGGTCCTTCCTAAAATTGCGGACTTTGGAAGGAGTTTACCAGCCAGAGAGTAGAAAGATATTCAAGGATGAGAAGACCGCGGAACCTTGATGGTAAATTATGAAGAAGCAAAAGTAGAATTGGTGGAAGGAGGGAGGATAATGAGTAGAAGCAGCACTTAGTGTAAGTTAATGCCTGAAAATGAAATCCCGTTTTATTGGCCAGGTTTCTTAGTGGAAATTTAAGGCACTAGTTATGTCTAAGGATGTTTTTGGTCTGCCCACCACTCCTGATTTTAAAACCTTCAATCACACTAAATCACTTCTATTCTTTCTGTGGTAAAGCTCACATGTTGGGAGGGGCAGTTTCCCACATGTAGCATGGGCTTATCATTGTGTTGCTCAAAAGGAGGTAAAATATAAATCTTTAGCCATTTCTCTCCCCACCCTTCTCTATGGGAGACTTTAATTCTTACCAGAAGTGGAAATAGCATATTGAGGTCTGTCTAGACTAGAGGCTAGCCACTTCATTCTCTTCAGAGTGAGGGGAAACTGAGACAGAATTTTATCTGTCTGCTACCTTAAATATTATTTGTTTGGAGAACAAGGTTTTCAGGTTCAAGTTAACTTCTTATCACTCTTCCAATATTAGGAGGAAGTAGAATCACAAGCTTTATATCCAAAGTTTGACTCCCTTCCCCACTAAATACCAGTTACAAAATAAAAAAAAAACATAGCACATAGCCATGAAAATCCATCCATGTAAATCAATAGAAAATGAGAAATCAGAGAAAGCATACACAAATAATATATACCAACAACATAGCATGAAAGTGGTCTCCCACTTGAAGTAAGACAACTCAGGACAACCAAAAGAAATAATCCTAAATCTCAACCAAAGAAACTTCCTCATAATCTCCAGGATAGCCAACTGGGGATAAGGATACAAGTCCCTGTTACAGTTTATGCAATAGGCATTCTTCATTCACTTGGTTTTTCCTGTGAGGTTAATTAAGATAAACTCTTGAGTCATTAGAGATTTGTACATAAAATACGGATTATCAAAGTACATCATCTTCCCTCCCCCCTATTATATTGGTTGATCCCTTTTCCCCTCCCACTAACTATCCTCAGGTATCATATTCTTTGTCTTCTCTGTATCATTTGATCCTGTAAATTATTCCCCCCCCTCCTTTAAAATCTGTCCCCTTACAAAGAGCAATGTCATGGTTTTTCTTTTACTACTTTAATTACTCTTCTTTCTCAAGTCATCCGCAAGCATTTATAAAGTTACTACTATGTACCAGGCACACTTTTTCTTCCAAAACTGCTAAGTGTAGATATTATCTAAGATAATATCAAGTCTCCAATGTATATAAATTTTCTTTCTCTGTTCTCACCTACTTGTCAATTTCATCCCTCCTCTATGGATGACTCAATTTTATCTCTCTAGATTTAACTCTCTTTTTGTATTTGAGTTCTGCATTTTAAGCTGTCTACTATACTCCTTGCATTTGAAATTTAACTCCTATCTTCCCAAAACATTTTCTCTTGCCTTATTGTCATATTAATGTTAATTTTGTTTCCAAAATCACAAAATTGAATATTTTAGTCATTTTTATACATGGTTTTCTCTCAACTACTTATATATTATAACATATCATATCATATTATGTTATATTGTGTTATATTATGCTGTGCAGACTGAAAAAGAGACATATGTATATGTAAATAAAAGGAAGAGGCAAATGCCAAAAGAAAAAGACATACAGATACAGTCATATGTCTCTTCCATTTAGCAATATCAGCCAATATATCAGTCATGCCTAATACTATATTCAGTGCCCCATGCCATTTTTCCTCTTTTGTGCAAAATAGCAGAAGGAATTGACATTTCTCAAAAGTTTATTTTTTTAATTCATGTTTAGCTATTATACTTGCATTATATTGAGATTTACTTGCTCATTAAATTGCTGTAATCGTGTATCCTCTTTTCTTGTTTTTTTTTTATTTCTTCCCCTACTTCTTTCCCTTTGTCTCACTATAATTTTTTTTACAAGATTCTTCATATTCCCTGTTTCAAAATTAAGGATTTCTGTTATTTCTGACAAAAGTAGCAGTATGAGCAAAAGTGTAACCTTAAAATCTCTGGCCCTGTAAGTGGGAAATTGAGTACTCCAATGGCATGAAGTTTGTCTATTTATTTATTTTTTCATTCATTCATTCATCCATCCATTCATTCATTCATTCATTCATTTGTTCATTCATTTGTTCATTTATTCATTTATTTATTTATCTATCTGTCTATTTATTTATCCATTTATTTATTTGTTTGTTCGTTCATTTATTTATTTATTTATTCATTCATTGATTCATTCATTCATTCATTTATTTGTTTGTTTGTTTATTTATTTATTTATTTTTGTCCTCACAAAAGAGATTGCTATGAATATGATGATGTATACGGATATTTCTTTGCCATTTAAACATCCTTCAGGTGTATACTTAGCAGTCAGGGAAGCCTAGATATTTTAGTATTTTTTAAGCATTATTCCAAATTACTTTCCAAAATCATTGGCAGAATTTACAGCTCCAAAAACAGTCTTCCCACAGCCTCTACAACAGTGCTTCTTAACCTTCCTAATGCTACCACCCTTTAATACTCTTTTGCCAGGGTATCTGTATGTGGGCGGACCCACCTGGAGATGAATAGAGGAGTGGTGTCTTGGTTCATAAGATCATTGGAAATATGTGTTTTCCGATGGTTTTAGGTGACTCCTGTGAAAGGGTTGTTTGACCCCCAAAAGGGTCACAACCCACAGGTTGAGGACCGCTGCTGTATAACATAAACTCTTGTCATTTATGCAACCTGTTTGTTTTCATTTTGTTGCCTGAGAGGTGAAACATGAGCTATTTTGATTTCTATTTCTTTCATTGCTACTTAGGAGCATTCTTTCATAAGGTTATTAATATTTGTCGTTCTTCCTTTGAAAAATCATTATTTATATATCTCTGGAATATAGTGTCCTCACAAAAGAGATTGCTATGAATATGATGACGTATATGGATATTTCTTTGTCATTTAAATATCCTTGGGTTGTATACTTTGCAGTTGTAGATGCCTTGATATTCTAGTACTTTTTAGGCATTATTTCAAATTACTTTCCAAAATCATTGTCACAATCTATAGCTCCAAAAACAGTCTTCACACGGCTTGTATAACAGTGGTTCTCAACCACTGCATTCAAAGAATGCTCCTAAATAGCAATAAAAGAAATACAAATCAAAATAGCTCATGTTTCATCCCTCAACCTCTCTGACTGCTAAGTATACACCCCAAGGATGTTCATTCTTTTGGGAATAGCTAGTTGTTTTATATCTTGAGTATTAGATCCTTACCAAATATATTTGAGGTTTATTTTTTCAGATTGTAATTTTCCTCTATTCTGGCTGCATTAACTTGGTTTATGAAAAAATATTTTCAATTTCATGTAACTGAAATTATCTCATTCATTTTATGACCAACTTTCTCTCTCTCTCTCTCTCTCTCTCTCTGTCTCTCTCTCTCTCTCTCTTTCTCTCTCTCTCTCTTTCTCTCTCTCTCTCTCTCTCTCTCTTTCTCTCTCTGTCTCTGTCTCTCTGTCTCCCTCTCTCTCCCTCCCTCTCTCTCTTTCTCTCTCTCTCCTTCTCTCTCTTTCTCTCTGTCTCTGGCTCTCTCTCTCACTCTCTCTCTGTCTTGCTCTCTCTCTCTCTTTCTCAAATAAATCTCCCCAGTAGTATGAGCCTAGACTGGTCTATTTGGTTGTATCTTAACCCCTTATTTAGAAAGAACATTTAACAGAAAACCTCTACTACTATAAATTACCTCTAGGATGGATCATAGCTGTGATTGTGACCTTGGATGAGGTCCTGCTTTGTCATCCCTTCCACTTTTATATTCTCAACCAAAATCTTTGAACATTAATTTACCTCTTCCATCATATTTACAATTCTCTATTAGAATCTTCATTGTTCCATCCATCTTTCTGATTTTAGTGAGAAGTCTCAAACTCTGTGTATGTGTTTAATTATTTCATTAGTTTTTCTTTTGTATCCCATCTTGGCCTCTGACATTTTCTTACTCAGCCTCAGTTTCAATCTCCTGTTATCTATCACTATTTCCCTTTACCCATTTTTCTTTTTGTATATCTGGTCTTACCATCAATATTCTGGACTAAAATACTTGCTATGCTGCCACATATCCATTCTCTTTACTGACTAGATGAAGGAACATGCCATTGGTGGCATTTTCTAGGGTATTCTTTTCTTATCCTTTAGTCACATAATGTTTATCCCTAGAAGAGACATCAGGCATTTCTTTACTAATTCATTTCAATTGAACACCTAAAAAGAATATTATTTTTAAAAAATTCATATTTTGATGTAAATCTAATTTAAAATCCAAGTCACTTACCTTATTATTTAAAGGGTTAGATAATAAAAAACGGTAATTTAGTGCATTTGCCAAATAATTCTCTTAAGAAAGCAATTTGTAAAAGTTTCAATTCAAATTTTTAAGACATTATTAAGGAGAATACCTAGAATAACTCTTTGTATAGTTATATAAACACAAATGCATGTATATATTATATAGAGAGATATCTGTGTGGTGTGGGGGGGTATGTGGAGACAGAGAGAGAGAGAGAGAGAGAGAGAGAGAGAGAGAGAGAGTCAAGGTAGCAGCATCAAACTTAAGTGTTTTTCTCTTCTTTTTTTGCAAATAAGAGGAAGGAACCAAGGGATTTTAGAACAGATAAGCCAGAGGGAGAAGCCTACACGTTTTTTAGCTGATCAAGAATCTTATAAAGTCAAATAGAGGCATTCTGTTCACTCATTACATTATTTTAGCAATGGGGTAAGAAAAAAAAAGACTTCCTGGAAATTTAGAGAAGCAGTCAGGAAACATTTTAATGCCAAACTCTCCTGAAACCAGTTAAGTCAAGGGGAGTCCTAGGAGAGTTTGTATAAAGAATAGGATTTAGGGCAAGTTAGAAAAAAGTATTTTTTTGTAAATCAAAGCCTACCTATAAAATGAATTGTATTTTAAAAAATAAGGAAAATATATTTTTACTGAAAAATTGTTCATTTTGTCATGGTCATGTCATTTACTAATTGTATGGAACGCCTATGTTTACTTTCCTTAAGAATCCAGTAATAAATCTGTAAATCTAAATGGTTCTAGCAGAGAGATGTAAAAATCTCTGATGGTGGACCATTCTAATAGAATCTGTAGACCATAATAAACCTAAGGCATCTACCTACACTTAGCACCAAGTAGGTCAGTTCAGTTTACATTCAAGAAAAAAATATATATCTAAGGAGGAAAGAATAGTCTACGAAGAGGGAGAACTACCAGCCTTTCGGAAAGAGTGGTAGAAAAAAATCACAATTGAAATAATTTTTTCCCGAATTCATATTTAATATGAAAGGCCTTTTGTCTTCCTACATATATTAAATTCTTAATATATTGAGCCATGCTAAGCATAATAAGATAGAGAAAAATCAGTCATTTGTAGTGTGGAATATAGTCCCATCTCAGACTTCCTGGGAAGTGTGGTGACCTGTATCTTTGACCTCTCATAGAATCTTTTGCTTTCTGCACCATTTTCTCCATTGCTTATTTTACTGTTCCCCTTCACACCATCTACAATCTGGATTAATTACTTTTCTCTGAACTATACATACTATTTCCCATTTCTGTGTCTTAGAATAGGCTATTCCCTAAGCTGCAAATGTTTTTCCTCTTCACTGATACCTCTTAGAATTCTAGTTTCTGTTCCGTATCAGTCAACTCATATGTCACTTCCTATTGGAATTGTTCCTTGATTCCCTTAGTTTCTGTCCTCTCTTCCTTCTCAAATAATTGTGTTTATATTTTAAAAAGCATATTAACAAGGAAGACACAATCTTCTGGAGCAGAAGAACTGGCTTTTTCTTGCTTTTATATCACCAGTATTTATGACAATAGTGTGCATATAATATTTACTTAGTCATTGCTGGTTGGATTGTGTTGGACTGCATTGGATTCTGACTTTAGATGAAGGGGGCATCAGTAAACTTTTTATTTGGAAAATAAGAACAAATTACTTAATAGTCAATCTTAATCTGCCATCTGTGATGATTGAGTAGTAGTATTGTCTACACTGATATGTCTGCTAAGTGTGTAGAGATACTGAAGAAATGAATTGAGTATTAATAAATATAACTCCAGACTTAAAGATGCTGAGGTCTATCTTCTATAAGATTATTTGCAAAACTGTTCAGTAAAACCTAACCTTATTGCATTTCCTAAATATCATGGAGAGGTAAATATTAATAATCACAGCTAGTTGGGTCTAGCCCTTAAAGAAAATGAACAAAAACAAAACTTTATTACTAATACTTCTTTGTATTTATGTGTCCATCTAAAACATACACTTTGCTAAGTTTAGAAAGTAGTGGGTTTGACATATAGTAATGAATGGCAAGAACATATAAGAGGAAACAAATTAGCCTTGTGTCATTTAGTCAGCTAGTTAGTCAATTAACATTTATTAAACACCTGTTATGGGTCAAATCCACTTCCAAACTGGCGTACTTTGAGCAAGTCTCTTCATAATATTGAAATTCAGCTTCTTTATTAATAAAATGAAGGAACCAAAACAAATGATGCCTTTGATGTTCAGCTAAGGTACCACATTTCCTATTTCACTTATAACAGTAACTACTTTGGTCCCCATTTCCTAAGTTATTTAGGATTGGAGTTGCATAAGGAAGAGGTATGCTATTTTTTATCCCTCCCCAAGGATTCTCTGATACTTTTAAAGGAGTTTGAGGGTACCCAGTCTATGCCATCGGCTCAATCTGCCATCAATTATGTTCTCTAAGTTTTAGGGGTTCCAGTATTCTACTTCCATTTAACCCTTGGACTTGCTTTTCCAAAGAATATTTCCTTCAAAGCTATTGTAAGAATAAATGTATAAACATTCCCCCAAATACCTGGGGAGCATAATACCTCTATATACATTTATATCACCATAGCTTCCAGGGAGAAGAGATGCTTAGGTTTATTCCACTCATATTCTGTTTAGCATTAATACCACTAAAATCCAAGTTCAGTCTCCCTCTTAGCCCCCCATGTGTTCTGGCACCCTGGCTTCCCTTCTTGTGTCATAAACTTCTTCTGACCCCCTAAGTTTTCTTAGGACAGAAGCATGTATCATATTGATCTTTTTTTTTTGGTTCTGTTGCTCTTAAATTTGATTTGTATTTAAAAGTTATTTAGAGCATGGGGTGGCTAGGTGGCACAGTGAATAGAACACCAGCCTTAGAGTGAGAAGGAAGTGAATTCAAATATGGCCTCAGACAATTAACACAAACCTAGTTGTGTGACCTTGGGCAAGTCACATAGCTCCAATTGCCCTCCAAAAAAGCAAAAAAAATTATAAAAAGCTGTTTAGAGCAGAATGTTTGGAGATTTCAGGTGTTGGCTACTCCTAATCTGCCATATTGATTTTATTGAGTTCCATTTTAATGGAGGTATCTGATTAGAGGATATCATACTACTTTAGAGACTGTTTTAAAATGGTTTCATGTATTAGACATGTAAAAAGTGAACTCTTACCCCCCTTCAAACCCAGAGAACATTAAATTGACAGTTATCTAACCAAATCTGCAAATCAGTAGATTAACTCTACTTTGTTTTTTTTTCCAATAAGGGTATTTAGACCAATCTCAATTGCAATGTTTACTGATATGAATGTCATTTGGAAATCTTTGCAATGTTATTGAGTTATATAATGAGTACAATATAATCATTTAAAAAGGGGTTTGAAGAATCACCATCAATAGATAGGAATTTTATTTTGGAGGCCTAACACAGAGCATCTTCATCAAAGTGTGTGTATGCACACACATGTGTATGTTCTTGTATGCACATACATACATGTGTATAGCTGTTGTTGTTCTTTTGTTTTTGAAGAGGACTGATAACATAAAATGGTGAAATTTTGACTTATGCATGACTTAGATTTAAATGAGTCAGTTACACAGTCATTAGCCATTTTTGCTCTCCCAGAGTCACCAAAGAACAGTAGCAAGACAAAATTCAAGATGCTGACAATGGCATGGGATACAACGGATGACCTTGGTGTCTTTTTCATCTGAACAGGCTCAAAGCACTCCACACACCTACTTCAGCCTTTTTTGTGGCTATTGAAACATATTATTCTGATCTGCCCATTTTGCCAGGGAAAGTAGCAACATACTTGAGGTACACATCTTTATAATTCACCAATGGTTTTGAGGCCTGTAGGTTACCTTCAACCTAGTTTCATCTGCCTGCCAAGTAGGTTTTAGTAGGATGTGGTCACTGTGCATGGTACTTGGAGCTACAGGTGAGAATTGAGTGAAAGTGGACACAAAGCTGATGAGCAGTGCTGAAAAGGACTCAACAAACCATCACACCAGAGGTGTTAGCTCTCCCTGACCAACCCAATAAACCCCTACATGCCAACACACACATACAAGTACATATAAATGTATTCATACTATAATTATTTTGGGTTTAACAGTAGATCATAAATTGGACCTGGATTTAAATAGGAAGAAATAAACGAAAGTTTATTGGACCAAAGACCTGCGCACTATCCAGTGGTTTTATCATACCCTTTCCCAAAGCAATATTGAAACAAGAGGCTAGCCATCATTGTACCCATGGGGAGCCATTCATTATACCCTTAAAGTTCTATATAAATGCTGTGGTGGTGAAAGCCTGCAAGTGTATTTGCTGCCTGTTGAGGTGTGTTTTCAGTCATTTCTGATTCTTTCTGATCCCATTTAGGGTATTCTTGGCAATGATACTAGAGTAGTTTTCCATTTCCATCTCTAGTTCATTTTATAAATGAGGAAATGAGGTAGAGTTGAGTGGCTTTCCCAGTGTTACACCCCTAGTGTCTGAGGTGAGATTTGAACTTACAAAGAGGAGTCTTCCCTACTCCAGGCCTGTCACTATATCCAATAAGCCATGTGTTGTTAGCTTCTTATAAATTTATTAACATAGGAACTCTGGTTTCCCTGCTTATATTTTAAGTTTGCTTTTTTTTTACCTTGCATTTCAGGAAATTAACTCATATTTTTTACTTCTCTAAAGCTTACAAAGTACTTTCATCACAACAATCCTTTGAGTTAGAGAATAATTGTATTATTATTCCCATTTTCTACATGAGGAATCCAAGATTCTGAGAATTTAGATGACTTTTCCAAGGTCATATAGCCTGTATTTGTCAGAGCTGTGATTTGAACCCAAGAAATTTCTGGTAGAAGCACTATATTGCCCTTAGTGCAAGCACTTGGCAAAACATAAAGTGCTATACAAATGTTAGTTATTATTTCTACTACTCTACATCATTTGTTTAACATACCATAATCCCTCCAGTGGAACCTTTACTTCAGTATCTGTTATTCTGCTCACCTCAATAACTTGGATTTCCTGATGTGCAGAGAAACTTACACTTTGGTTTATGTACCTTAAATACCAATTTAGTCCTCACTTATCTTTCCCCCATCCAAACTTCATTGGCAACCTTAAGCACTAATACACATGATCATGGGCTTATAGGATCAGTTCTTTAGAGTTGCAAGTGACCATACAAAGCTCTTGCCCAATACTTTCAATTTCTAGATAAGGATACAAAGAACCAAGGGAAGTTGTGACTTGCCCAAGGTGACAGCAAGTATAAAATGACAAAGTGATTCAGTCTCATTTCTTCTGACTCAAAGTAGTCTAACATTTTCTCAACTGATCCACATGTAAAAACATTGGAGAAGGATGTGGTTAGCAAAATCCCAAATGATTAAAACAAAAGAAATCTTATTTGAACTACTCCAAAAATAAGAAGTAAAAGGGAAAAAATTAAGATATTAACAAGCTCAACAGGAAATGTGATGAACATGAATATGAGATTCCTTGCTGTGAGACAGGTATTTAAAAACCTCTGTTGTTATAATAGTTGTAACAAAAGTAGTAGATTTAAATAATGTTCTGACATCTAATCAAGGTATATACATTCAGAAAAGGAATGACTAAGCAAATACCCTACCCTAAGTAGGAGTCATGAAAAACTATTACATTGAAATGTGAGAGCCTTGAATGTTAGGACAGCCTCCTGTTACTATAATATTTCTTCTGAATAATTATTGGAATTTTTCTTTCTCAGCGCACTCTTTGTATGATTGCTATGTTAAAAGGATTGCATCCGACTCCCACTGGCTTACCCCATCAGCAATTCAGGCTGTGTTGGAGCTTTGTGTATAGAGTAAATAATACATAACTAGCTCCCTGGGGGATGCTGAAAAGTGGTGGCTACACATATTTTGTCATGTTGAGAAATGACAATTATTTTTCAGAGTAGTGTTCTAAGGAGTAATGAGTAGCAAGAGTCTGTATCCACATCAACCAATTTCCTTTATTTACACAAATAGAATAAGAAGATGTTAGGTGGCAGCTAATTTCAGAACTGTCATAGGCTTGATTCTTCTTCTAGGTAGGGGGAAGGGTGCTTGCAAAGTGCATACAAATATCATTAGGATAGCTACATAATTTTGACTTCAGGTGAAACAACAAGGGTGGAAAGAAGTGGTAAATCCCAATGCACAGTATGCTGGCCCCTGGTGACCTGTCAAGCTGAATATTTCAAGAAGGCAGGGGGCTATAATGAAAACAACATTGCCCTGTGAATCAGGAAATGTAGATGCTAGTCTTTGCTGAAAACAAAAAAGGTAAATAACTTTTCTAGGCCTTATTCTGTGACCTATAAAATAAAGGAGTTAGATTTCTTAAATCTTTTCTAGCTTTAAGTTGATATGGGCTATATTATTGCAGAAAACTTAACAATATTTCCAAGTTAGGTATTACAAGAGTCAAAAGATTTATCCATCATCACTAATTCTTTCCCTGAGACATCTCTAATTAATTTATTGAGTCCATTCCTTGTGACTCAATTCTCGGGATGTTATGTATGTTTTCTCAATAAAGGCTTAATAATAGCTAATATTTATACAGAACTTTAAGGATTATAAAACATGTTTACACACATTAACCCATGGGGGGGATGAATTACTTAGGATAAATAATATAATTGACCTGTAATAATACTAAATATTTTCTACATAGAAACTTTTAATAAGCAATATGTCCTTTTGTTGAAATCACTTGTTTTCCATGATTTGGGAGTGAGTTCACAAGATTTTGATACAGTTCATCATGGAACAATACCTCTATTAGATTGTATGTTAAGCATATCTTTGTGATTTTTGTCACATTGTATGTCAGGAATATCAGTCTAGCTCTGATTGTACACATGTTTTGCTTTTTCTAAAGCAGTTTGAAGAAGTCAAGTTCCCAGTTTATTGAAGTGTCTTTATTTCACTTTCTATAATTATTTTTTTAAAAGAAACTCATTTCTTCCCAAATTTTCCAAAACAGGATTCTAAGAAAATATACATATGAGAAACTATACCAGAAGATATAGTACAAAAGAGTTCTTCCATTTTCAGTATGGTATCCCAGCTCAATCTCAGAAATATTTCTTAATGATTTATGACAATGAGACATAGTACAAGTCTGTATAAGGGGTATGCTGGAGCCATCTCAACACAGCTAGTGAGATGATTTTTAAATTTCTGTGTAAAATTTATATCTTGGAAATTGGCAAATGCTATAAAACAGGGCATGGTTAATTAGCCTGCAGAATGAAAGGGGATAGTGTAATGATATAGGATATTCACATAAGCATATTTTCTTGAGAGCTGGTTGTCAAAGATTTTATGAGAATATCATTGGTTATAATGCATCATTTCATCTCCATATGGGAATTTCTGAATTCTTAAATCATACTGATTATCATCATATTATTTATTTATCAGACTGTATCACTGCTTCAATAGAGACAAGATTCCCTGTCACACTGGAAGTTAAAAAGAAAATTCTATTTTTTAATGAATATCTTATAGTCTGAAGATGTTTACCTCTTAATGATTCATCTTCACTTCTTTGGCTGAAACAGCTTTAACATGGACTTATATGAAATTTTGAGTGTAATCAGTTATCTTATGAAGGGAAGTTTGAGGTTCTTGTTATAGGGGAGTAATGGAAAAAATCTGTGGTCATAGCCAGAAAAAAAGTCTTCTTAGCCAAACCTATATTGTTATAACTCTATTTCTTTATGTATCCTTGTAAAGCCAATCAGCAGTAGATTCCTGAGAGAATGCTACTGTGAACAGCTTTTAAGATTTGGATTACACAGTATTAGTGAACACTCTGTTTATTCCATTAGAAATCTAGATTCAGTACAATGTTCACAGTTTCAACAGTTCACAATATTATATACAATCT
>JAQQSW010005134.1:0-14271 GCA_028646575.1 Pseudocheirus occidentalis | reverse complement strand
AGCATGTGTGTATATGTGTATGTAGAGGGTATAGGATGAATTGAATGTGAAGGGATTATACTTTAAAAGGCGAAATTCTGAGGTGGGAGAGGACTAGAATGAGAGGAGACAGGGAGAGACATAATGCGATTAATCATCCCATAGAGAAGAGGCAAGGGATAACTATTGCAGTTTTGCTTTCAATTACTGTCATTGAATTTGGCTAAGGGAAGAAATGGCCTAAACTCTAGACTGGGTGTCATGCCACACAGGAGAGTGGGGGGAATGGGGATGAGAGGGGGGAAGACGGAGGGGAGGGCACAGTCTGGGGGAGGAATGCTGGAAGCACACACTTCAGTAAACGGCCAGGGACAGGGTAGAGATTGGAACGGGGGGAAGGGGGGATAGGAAGGAGAGACAGAAGATCACTGTCATGGTGTGTCCTCTATGAAGATGTCCTGTATAGTCACAAATCCATAGCCTGTATTTAACTGAGTGTCATTCCAGTGGGGGTGGGTGACAGGGGAGGAATCAAAAGAATCTAGAATTTAAAGTTCTGCAATACCTGCAACTGGGAATTAAGATAGACGGGGGCTGGGATAGGGAGACCCTCCCTGACCTACCAGAAAATAAGGGAACAGAGCAGGGGAGGGGCTTTACAGTGGGATTGCTGTCTTGGGGTTGGGGCAGGGGCAAGATGGGAAGAAAATGCGTAATTCAAAAATGTAATGAAAATGAATAATGTAAACAAGAAAACAAATAAAAACTGAATTTAAAAAAATGTATGCTTTGATCTGTTTTCAAACACCATCATTTCTTTTTCTGGGAATGGATAAAATGTTTCATCATAAGACCTTCAGAGTTGTCTTATACCTTTATATTGCTGAGAATAACTATATTGTTCATACCTCATCATCTTATAATAGAACTGTGACAGTTCTCTTAGGTTCCATGTTTTCCTGGCATTGCTCATTTCATTTTCTCTTATTTCCTACATGAGTTTAGGTTTTATGTTTTTACATATTTTATTAAATATATATATATATATAAATTATATATATAAATATACATTTATTTATATATACATATAAATAAATAAATAATATGAAATCACATATCTTTAAAAGAAAAAAAATTTTAGGATTATCTGATACCATCCTGATCAATGTTTCTTATAGTGTTATTGCATTCTATTACAATCATATACCACAAATTAATCACCATTGCCCCAAATGATGCTCATCCACTCAGTTTCTGGTTCTTTGCCACCACAAAAAAGCTGCTATAAATATTTTTGTACATGTAAGTCCCTTTCATTTTTTCCTCCTTTGCTTTTTGGAGGGAAGAAGGCTGGGAAGTTGGGGTTAATGACTTGCACCAGGTCACACAGGGATTAACTGTTTAGTGTCTGAGGCAGAATTTGAAGTTAAGCCCTCCTAATGCCATGGCCGGTGCTCTATTCACTGCAGCCCCTAAGTGCCCCTCCTTTTCCTTTTTTTAAAATTTCTTTTTGGATACAGATCTACTGGTGCTATTGCTTGGTCAAAGAGTATGATTTGGTTTTATAGCCCTCTGAGCATAGTTCCAAATTTCTCTACAGAATAGTTAAATTCATCAACAACTCCACCCAGAGTGTACTAATTAATACCACTCTTTTCTCACATCCCCTCTCACATTGGTCATTTTCCTTTTCTGTCTTATTAGCCAATCTAATATGTGTGATGTCATGCCTCACAGTGCTTTATTTTTCATTTCTCCACTCAGTAGTGATTCAGACTATTTTTCATATGTCAACAGATTGCTGACTTCATCTGAAAACTTCACATCTTCTGATCATTTGTCACCTGGATAATGGCTCTTGTTTTTATTAATTTGCCTCAGTTCTATATATGTTTGAGAAATGACGACTGTATCACAGAAACTTCAAAATTTTTCACAATTTGTATTGGTTACTGTATTTCCCTCCATCTTATTTCTGACCCTCCCATTTATTCTTCTCTCTTTCTCCTTTTCATCCTGTCTTGCCTCAAAAATATCTTGCTTCTGACTACCCCCTCCCCAAATCTACTCTCCTTTTTATCACATACTCCTCCCTTCTCTTATCCCTTCTCCCTGCTACTTTCCTGTAGGGGAACAGAGATTTCTCCATCAAGGTTTATTCCCTCATTAAATCAAATCTGAAGAGAGAAAGACTCAGTCATTCTTCCTAACATCGCCCTCTCTTCCCCTCCATTGTAAAATCTTTTTCTTGCCTTTTTCATGAGAGGTTATTTACCCTATTCTACATCTCTTCTTTCTTCCAGTACAGTATATTATTCCCTCACCCCTTGGTTTTATTTTTTAGATGTTATTCCTTCATATTCACCTCATACTTTCTTCCTCTGTCTACTCCTAACTATCCTATTTATGAAATACATCTTATGAGTTGCCAATGTTTCTTCACATGTAGGAATTGAAATACTATGATCTTATTAAGTCTATTTTCATTTCCCTTTTCTGTTTACATTTTGTGCTTCTTTGGAATCTTGTATTTGAAAGTCAAATTTTCTATTCATCTCTGAGCTTTTCTTCAGGAGTACTTGAAAGTTTTCTGTATCCTTGAATGTCTACTTTTTCCCATTTCTTCACTTTCTCTTTCTCTAGCTTTCCTCAACATCACAGGAGGCACGGTGGTAGGGGATGGTTGGAGTGACCCAAGACTGGGTTAGGATTAAAACATAATAATATTCTGATTGGGAAGGATATTTTCAAGCAATTGTGGTTGTACAGTGGGGCAAAAGGGGTAACATACCCTGCAGAGATAATAAGGTGGCTGAAATACACAAGAATGCTTCATATGGGTAATTTTTTATATCGGATATTTCAAGCAACTTTTCATCATCTGGATAATATTAAAGTAACTACTGAAGGAAACTGAAGGTGGAAAGATTGCTTAAAACCAGTTGGTTTTTTTATTAGCCGCTGCTCAGCCTCTTCTAATGCATTGTAACTGCCATTTGGAGATCTGGCAATTCCCACTGTGGCCTGCAGTTATGAGGATGTTTTAGATGAAACAATTTGGCTATCACTTTTAGAGTTGGGAATCTGCTTAATTTCCAGCATTAATCATAATCTGAGATGTGAATAAAAAAGAGGACCAGGCCATGTGGGTAGTTCAGGGAAGAACCATGAACTTCATTTATTGATGCTTACAACAACGTTTTTAAAGATCCAAATGACAAAGATTCAAATATCCTTGTCTCAGTCACATACTGGAATATTTCTACTAATAGAATAGTCTGCCATTCAAGGGACGTAGCTTGAATAAGTCAAGGCTTCTTATCTAGGGCCCAGGAAATCATAAGGAAGGTCAGTTGTCTTTTATCAAAATGTACCTTGCAGAACAAAGATGCTCCTTGAGAGCAGGACACAATCTCAAAGACATTTGCATAGAAATCAGATACCTGAGGATTACGTATTTTGAGTTACAATAGTGTTTAGCATAATATGATAAGGAACTTGTCCTTTTTTGTGCCTGAAGTTTGGTGGTAAAGGTTGTGATGTCAGGATATCAGACAGAAGTTCTTTCAAGTGCACCCAGGAGGTTCCTTTGGGGGAGCCAGACTTTGCAACCTGCATTACTCTGACAGAAATTAGGGTACAAAATTAAGGTCTCTTATCTGAGTCCTGGATCAGATCCAAATGGCTCACCACATCACAGCAAGTTTGTAGATTGTTAACTAAGTTGTTTAGATTTTTTTTTGTTTTAGTATTAAAACTTCAAACTGGTGATTGATTATTTGGTGTGGAAAGGAGAGGATGAAGGGAAAGCTCTATAAGGATTGTTTCTGCCCATTCAGAGCAGTCTTCCTTGGTATATGAGGGTCTGCAGCAGGGTTAGTCTATGCACTTTGAGGGTGGTGGGGTGGTGGTGTCAAAGAGCACAACTCTCAGCAGCTCAAAGTGCAGGTGGGTTGGATAAACAACACTCCCTTCCCTTAGGAATACAGACAAGATCACCTCCAATACAGGGCTCTAGTGGGTGAATGGATGCTCCATGTGTCAGTTACCATATTATGCTCTGCAAAAAATAAACTTTTTCAGCTCTGGTAGATACCAGTACAGAATCCAGAATGCTATATAAGGACCCTGAAAGACATCCTGTCAAGTGACTTGACACAGAGAGAAAAGGGAGAGATTCAATCAGGGTAAGACAAACTGAATTAGGACAAAAAATAGGAGCTTTCCAAAGTATGTGGCAGTCCAGTGGAAGAATGTATTATGGGGTGGACATAGAGGGGCATTAGGATCAGTCCCTTTTATGGGGTCATGTCAGTTACCCTCATTTTGTAAACTTTCCAGATTACAGGAAATCATCTGTGTGGTAAAGTCATCACCCCTGGGAAAAGATTTTGTTTGGTTTATTGAGTTCCTGACCCAAGAACTTGGCTCACTGAGGATTTTCAAGTTTACATATAATATAGAAATGATTTGTAATGATTGGTTTGTACACCAGGATAAATTTAAATTTGAGACCAAAAGGAAACCAGTGAAAGGTCTTAAGTGAAATCTGCTATGTACATGAGGCCTGGTAAAATTTTTACCTTGTTGCAGCTCCATGAGAATAAAAATAATTGGATCTAGGGGGCAACTAGGTGGCACAGTGAATAGAGCACACTGGCCCTGGAGTCAGGAAGACCTGAATTCAAATATGGGCTCAGTCACTTGGCACTTAATAGCCGTGAGACTTTGGGCAAGTCACTGAACCCCAATCGTTCTACCTTCCCCCCTCCCAACAAATAAAACAAAAAATAAAATAAGTTTATCTAGCTTTAACTTGTCATTGGTGAAACTTGTCATTTGAGGTAAAAGCTCTCAGGTATATAATTGATTTTATTTTGAGGGATGAATTTAAGGAGAGTTGTCTAATGAATCATCAAGTCAGTAATCCACCATTTAGAAGAAAATCCACAAGCTACTCCGAGGGAATATGATTCTGAAGTGTTACAGGAAGAGGTCTGCATCTAGGAAAGAGCTGAGAGGACAATCTTGGCATCACCCTAAGGGGGACATATTTCTGTCTCTGTTTCCTCATTGTGTTCCTTTGAACAGCAATGTTTACCACCGAGCTTTTCCTTAGTCTGGGGTTGAGGTAGAATTCTTCCTTCATGATTGCTTGTTAAACTGTGACTCTGACCTGAATTCAAAGACACTTGAGGGTGGTTTATCCTGTCATATATGTATTCTTAGGCTTACGCCTGAAGGACTAGTTTGATGCTGTTATTTTCCCTGGTTTTTTTCTTTTGTAAGAAATACCTAAAATCAGAACAAATGGTCAGAAAAAATATATGCACAAAACAAGTACGTGAGAGATTATTGTTTTCAGTCTAAATGTGTTGTCATTAAATATTCCATGCAATTCGGTAAATTAATATTCCGGCTTCTCATTGGCCTGGCTTCTTAGTTATGTGAAAGATTAAGTCAGGATGGTCCTAGGTTTAGAACTTAGTCTAAGTTAAAACTTAGTTCCTAAGTCCAGAAATTCAACCCTCCCATTTATCTCCAAATGCCGTTGGTTCTTCCTTCCCCTCCACAGAAGTGGGATGGAAGGAAATTGTAACAACTGTGATAATTTTCTCCTTATTTATGTTGTTTTCCTATATGTGCTTATATTACTTCTTGGGTTTATGGTTCCAAATGGGACCATCCTGGCTATATCTCAAAAGGCTCTAAACATGTCAGTATAGAGCACCCTCAAGGACCTTACAGAAGATATGTGGAAAGAATATATGGGAAACTTTTCAATGGTGTATTGTGGTATTCTCTTTGTGAAAAAGCCATAAACACAATAGAAATGGAAAAGCCATAAAAACTTGAAAGTTTACAAAATAAGTGAAACTATCAGAAAGTCCAGAAAAGGGGCTGATACTAAAGCCCCTGCCTGCCCACCCAATGATATATTCTTCCTCTGGACTGCCACATACTCTAGAGAGTCGCCTCTCTACTTTTATAATTCATGTTGTTTTGCTATGATTGAACCTGAAATAGCTCATTCTTTCTGAATAAGATGAGAATAATTATGCAAAGATAGAAAAGATTATGAAGCAAAAATATGAATTTATTAATAAGTGGCGTGGAAATCAGAAACACCTTCAGTTTGTTTTCGGGAAGGGAATTTCAGTACAATCTATTTTCTTAAAAGGATGTAACTCGTTTTTTTTCTTATATTAATAGAAAAGGCAATGTCATTCAAGTTTATTACTACTATGTTACAAACACGGTTTATTACAAACAATTTATTGATATGCTTTGTTTTGCAAGTAACTGTTTAAATATTCTTCCAAGTCTTTAGTTTTCATTGGAGTAAAATCAGTTTCTTATAAGCCACTTCATTTGTTTAACTATTGAACACAGGAACAGGAAGTTTCTACCTGTAAGAATGTTGCTACTTAGGTTTTCTTGTACAGGATTGAGTCCTGAATAGCATCTCATCATCCAAAAGGAACTGGAATCAGAGTGGAAACTTTTGAGAAAGCAATAAGGTCATTCAGTCTTGTATCTCAAATGTAAATGATTTTTCTTGGACAGGTAAAAACCTAAATTTTTGAAGCTTCAAGCAACTTCTGGGTTCCTACATTGAGGGTCTCTTGTTAAGACCAGGACTTTAAAGGTTTCAACTGCTTTTTACAATGTGACCTACTTATTGGAGAAGTAAAATTTGTGAGGTTATACTAACTTGTATTGCGATCTGTTTTTAAAAAGATTTTGGCAGGAACATCTAAGGAATCTTTACAAGAAATCAGGAAGCAGATGAACAGTTCTACTAAAGAGCTGGTCCTGAGGACAAGATATTTTCTAGATTCCCTGAGGAAAGATATTCCGGAGGCGAGACAACTACATCGCATGTCTGGATTCCAAGATGAAAATTTTAGTTAAAAAGATGTTGGGGGTGGTTTGAAAACAGGAGGGACATTGGGAAATGCATATTGTTTTCATATACATCTGTCACCGATTCTATTCTCTGTCACTCCCTGTATGTTGTAATACTGCCCAAGCCATGTTTATTTGTCTTGGAACTGAGTTCAGAAACTCAACTACCCTGTACTAAGTTCAGAAATTTATCTCTCCCATTAGTCTCCAAATGCCGTTGGTTGTTCCTTCACCTCCACAGGGATATGATGGAAGAAAATTGTAACAACTGTGATAAGTTTTTCATTGGCCATGTTGTTTTCTTATCTGTGCTTACTCGCTTCTTGAGTTTATACTTAAAAATGAGAACATCCTAACTATACTCCAAAAGGCCCTAAAACACCCTAGTATAGAGCTGCCACAGGCATGTTACAGAAGATATTTGGAAGGAATGTTTAGGCAGCTTTTCAGTGATGGGTTGTGGTGGCCTGGTTATGGAAAAGCACTAAAATACAATAACAATGAAAAGCCATAAACGTTTTAACTCCCTGAAAAGTGGAAGCCTGAGCATGATAACCTATTTAAAACCATAACTCAGTCATAACATAAAATACTATGATTGATGAAAACAATAATGAGAATATTGTGACCAGTACAAAATCAATACACAACCTTATGTTTGGGCATAACATTGGTTTAAAGCCCAAGCCCATTACTAAGCAAAAAACCCCAAATGCCTACCAATCAGAAGTGACGCCTTCACTAGCTCCTCCTTCCTTTTCCCATTTTCTATACTTTCCATTGGGGATTTTTGGAATCATTTTGTGGTAATCCCCTGAACTGTCTGGTGGCCATCCCAAACTGAAGATTATCCCGATTTGTAAGTATTCATAATGATTAAACTACTACCTATAATCAAATTGCACGTCCTTAGCCTATTCCTTTGTTACCATAAGGAACACCCCACAATTATGGGGGAGGTACAGGCTTCCTGAGCCAGAGAATCTCCAACCCTTATAGTTATGCCTGTGCAATCTGTGCAAAACAGTTCCAAGTTTCCCAGGTCCGATTTTGACTGAGGCAATGCCCATTCAATGATCATTGTATTGCTGGGATTAGCTAAGTCATTCCTAGTTCATCATAGGATATTGCTGTTTCTATGTATGAATTCTTGCTGGTACTGTTCAGTTCAGTTTGAATTATTAATTCATTGCAATCTTTCCAGGTTTTTCTAAAAGAACTCTGCTTGTCATTTCTTACAACACAATTACGCTACAATCATATACTACAATTGTTCAACCATTCTCCAATTGAGGTTAATAAATTTCCCATTCTTAGCTACCACAAAAAGAGCTGCTGGCAATATTTTTGTGCATATAGGCTCCTTTTGTTTTTTTATCGATCCTTTTGTAATACAGATCTAGTAGTGGTATTGCTGTATCAAAGTCTATACAGAGCTTAATATCCCTTTGGGCATAATTTAAAGTTCTCATCTCCATCAGCAGTGCATTAGTGTCCTACTTTTCCTATATCCTTCCAATATTTATTTCCATTTCCTGTCTCAATAGCCAATCAGAGATGTATGAGGTGGTACCTCAGAGTTGTTTTAATGGAAATTTCTCTAATCAATAGAGATTTAAAACACCCATTCCCTGCAACTATTGACAGCTTTGATTTCTTCTTCTCAACACTACTTGTTTATATCTTTGACCATTTATCAAGGGGGCTTGCTTTATATTATTATAAATTGGACTCAGTTCTCTATATATTTGTGAAATAAGGTCTTTCAGAGACAATTTCCCCCCAGTTTTCCTTCTAATTTTGGTTACACTGGTTTTGTTTATGCAAACCTTTACTTAATTTAATCTAATCAAAAATATCCATTTTAGATTTCATAATAATCTCGATCTATTGCTTTGTCCTAAATTCTTCCCTCCTCCATAGACGTGACAGGTAAATTATTCCACGCTCCCCTTTTTTTTCCTTTTGATATCAACTTTCACATGTAGGTCATGCACCCATTTTGACCATATCTTTGTACAAAGTACGAGAAACCACTATACATATTTTCTGCCTTTTATTTTCCAGTTTTCCTAGAAGTTTTGGTTTAGTATTGACTTTTTGTTCCAAAAGCATGGATCTTTAGATTTATCAAACACTAAATTACTATGGTCATCTATTGCCACATATTATGTACCAGATGTATTCCATTAATCCACCACTCTAGTTCCCAGCCACTACCACATTGTTTTGATGATTAATTCTTTTTTCCTTTTTTTTAAAATTTTTATCCCTGTCTTTCACCTGCCCACTACGGCAAAAAAGTGATCACACATTATCCCCCAACCCCCAGTCTGCTCTCTCCTATATCCTCCCCCATCACCCCTCTGACTTTCTGGTTCAGCAATATGGATCACCCTACTTCATTGCCTGTATATTTTATTTCCCAATTTCATGTAAATAATAATAATAACTATATATATATATGCATACATGTCAACCTTTGATTTTAGAACTTTAAATTATAGATTCTATCCCTTCCTCCTTTGTGACCCACCCACACTGGAAAGACAAGTAATTCACTGCAGACTGTATATGTGTAGTTACGCAGAACATTTACACAATGGACATACTGTGAAAGAATGACTATATTTCCCTCCTTCCTATCCTGCCCTCCACTTGTTCTATTCTCTACTTTTTTCTGTCCCTTTGCAGAAGTTGCTTCTTCTAACAACCTTCTCCCAGTCATTTTATTAGTTTAGCACTAAATAAATAGGATTTTTTTTTAGGTTGAATTGTCCCTTTTAGTTTGTTGGCTCAGCCTATTTATGAAACATATAACTCTTAAGAACTCTATCACTATAAGGGCAATTAGAAGGAGTATATAAATATTGAGTCCGTGTGTGGGTTGACTATGATGGGATTAGAAGATTACATAGGAAGAAAAGAGAAGGGAGAGAGAGACTGAGGTAAATTATCTCACATAAAAGAGGTGAAAGAGAGGTGAGGAGAAGTGAGCAACCTTGAACCTTTAGCTCAAAGAGGGAATAACATATACTCAGTGGGATACAAAAATCTTTTGGACCTTAGACAGAAGTAGGAATGGAGGACAGATCAAAGAAACAGCTGCCTGGGGGAGGTAGAGATCAGAAGTAAAATACTTATAAATAGTGACAGAATGAATAATAAGAGAGAAAATAATAAAAGGGGAATATAGCAGGAAAGGAAACACAGTTATCATAGCTGTAAATGTGAATGGGATGAATTTAATCATAAATCTAAAGTAAATAGAAAATGAATAAAAAAACAGAGTCGTACATTACACTGTTGACACAAATTACTTTTGAAGCACAGAGACACAGACAGATTGAAAGTAAGGGTTTGGAGGAGGATCTATTTTCCTTCAGCTTAAGTGAAAAAAAGCAAGGCTACTAATCATAATCTCAGAGAGCAAGAGCAAAAATATATATAATTATAAGAGATAAGGCAAGAAACTATCTTGTTAAAAGGTGTCATAGAAAATGAACTTATATCAGTACTAAACATATATAAATGAAATGGTATAACATCTCAAGTTGTAAAACAGTTAAATGAATTACAGTAGGAAATAGACAATAAAACTAGAGTAGTGTGGAACCTCAACTTTCCCTTCTAAAAATTAGAAAAGTCTGACAAAAAAAGAATTTTTTTTTTTGCTTTTTGGAGGGGAGAAGGTAGAGCAATTGGGGTTAAGTGATTTGCCCAAGGTCACATGGCTAGTTTTTTGTGTTAAGTGTATGATGCTGGATTTGTCCTCAGGGCCCCCTGACTCCAGGGTTGGTGCTCTATGCAGTGCGCCACCTAGGTGCTCCAAGATTTTTTGCAAAGTTAAATATGAGAGAACTGTGGATAAAACTGAATGAGAAGAGAAAAAATATATAACTTTTTTCTCAGTTACACATTGCACTCTATCCACTGAGAAAAGTAGCTGCCCCTACTGTGACTATAGCTAGCCCAAATATACGACTGAACTATTCACATTGCCAAAATAATCTCTGACCTTTAGGGCACTTTACCCATAGTAACAGGGCAGCTAAGTGGTTCAGTGAATAGAACTCTAGGCTAGCAATCAGGAAGAACTCTTTTGCCGAAGACCTCACTGCTACTTCTAGAAGCCAGAGAACAGATGGAGCAGCAGCATCTGGGAAAGTGGTACACCTGGGAGTCGGGGGAAGGGAGAGCTGTGCTTGTCCTTCATTTTCAAAGAGGAGCATGACATGGGGTCGATGATGACATAATTTGCAGTTGACCTTGATGTGAGTGAGGGAGGGCTGTGTAAGGTCATCAGCATCACTCTCTCTTCCAGAGCCATCTGGGTTCAGTGGCCAGATATTCATCAGGATGACTGGAAATAATTCAGGATGTAGTGGGAGACCCTGACCCTTTTAGACATGGGTCTTTTCAGGTTCTGACTTTGAGTAAGGAAATGCCCATTCAGTGAATAGACTTCTTTAAGTGAGTCAAGGGATGGACCCTTTAATTAAAAAAAAATTAACGGGGAGTGCCACTCAGAGTTTCTGGCCAAGGGAAACTGTTGCTGTCTACATTTGATCTGAGTCAGGAAGGCCCCAAATACAGCATATTAAGTGTTGTTTGGAAAGGGACCTGTAGTCCAATCTATGAGCTCCAGCATGAAATGGGTTTAAGGTATGATCTTTGAAGGAAGGAAAAAAGAAAGGAAGAAATTTAGCCAGCAAAACCCAAGTTAATTTGGCAGCTTCCAGTCATCAAAATTTGCTGAGAACCAGTCTCTGACCTGGTCCATACTGGTCCAGGATTTCTCGCAAACCACCTACCTATGAAGTCACTATTCTGTGTTACGATTGGCTCACCATCTGTTCCTGACTTTCAGGAGTTTAGGAAGTGATAACTGATCAGTGACACAGACATGGATGAATGTGAGGGAACAAGGACATTAAAACATACAGATTTATACAAACATACAAGACTTCTCTCACGGGAACTTAAGACATAATTACTTTACATTTATTTTATAAAGCCTCCTCCCTGATGAATAAATGGTAACTGCTATGACAGAACCTACCTTGCTTGAGTCCATTCATTACACACCCTTATGTTCAGCCTATGCTCATTGTGATGCTGGCATCAGTGAGGTCACAAGCAGGGTCTTGAGAAAAGCGCCATCTAGACAAGTTGCTTCCTGAGCCTCCTGAGAACAATACTAAATATAGGAGGTGAAAGCCGGATTTTCTCTTAAGTTAAAATCTTACAGAGAAAAGGTAACTCACCAGGCCAAAGTGGGTATGTGATAGGCATTTGGTAGAAAATACAAATAAGCAAAGATAAGCCTGGTCTCAGAAAAAAAGTTTTTAAAAAATATGACAAGTACAATAGGTAAGTAGCAACCAAGAATGTTATCTAAGACTTTTAAAAAGAATAGTAAAAGAAAGAGGATTACTTAAGACCAGCAGTCAATTACAAGACTTCTTGGAATGTGTAGAATAGACTGGGATGATAGATTTGGTAATAGGGGATAGAGCAGGGAAACAGAGGAGTAAGAGGTTTATGGAGGAGGCACTCCAGAATGTTCCCCATTTCTGTCTTTTTCTTTGGAATAAATTAATGATATGTTTAACATCAGAAATGAAAATGCCAGGGGTCTCTTCAACCATTCACTGTGATACAGCTGTTTTTGTTGGACACAGAAAAAAGAAAAAGATCCAATAAGTTTTACCTAGGACCAAGTATACTGTCTGATTTCTGCAAACGATCTTTCACAATTTCTGAGTGCACTCTTACTGTTATTTTCTGTCGGTCTTTTTTGTGTGTCTCTGTGTGAAATGAATGTGGGTGAGTAATCTGACACCCTATAAGGTTTAACATGCAGCTGGACTGCTGGACTTTCCTTGGAATTCTCTTTTTCTCTTTCCTACCCCCTTCTTGCCCTGCTGTTGATGGCAGGAAGCTGGTTGGCTAAGGAGAGAGAAAGAGAGGCAAAATGTTTTTATATACATTATACTATGGTAGTATTAGGTGATATGGTATAGAAAAAGTAATAGGCATAAAGAATTTGCATTGAAAGTGGGACATGATGCAGAGACAAGATATGGTGGCATAGAAGCAGATAAACTCCATTGCTCTCCCCATAACCACCTCAAATAACTATAACATGTGGCTCTAAATAAATTTTAGAGCTACAGAAACCACAAAATTATGACTGCCCAGAATCTAAGTGCACTTACCTTAACCTACGTGGATCTCAGTGGGGGTCTTGGGTGGTGGTACTGAGGTGTGTCACCAATGAGGAAAAGCTAGTGGGGTCTGTAGTGACAGCACCCTTCCATTAGCTCCAGTAGATGTAAAAATCCCAGTGATTTTGGACAAAACTCTCTCCTCTGGAAGAAGAGTTCTACTGTGGCAAAGAGCTCAAAAGTCAAGTAATTGATGAGAAACACAAGCAAGCAAAGAAAGCAAAGCTAGCACAATCATTTAACATTATATTGATTTTTGGGGGGACAAAACAGATCAAATCATGGAATAGGAGGAAGACAACACCATCAGAACTCCTGCACCAAATGCTTCCAAGACACTTGAAGAATGCCTAGAAGCTATAGATCAAATGAAAAAGGACATTGAAAACCAAATAAGAGAAGTGGAGGAAAAATTGGGAAGAGAAATGAGAATGATGTGAGAAAATCATGAAAAGAGAGTCGAAAACCTGACTGAAGACAACACTTTAAGAATAGATTAACTCAAATGGCAAAAGAGGCCCAGAAAGCCAATGAGAAAAAGAATGCCTTAAAAATTCGAATTTCCCAGATGGAAGAAGCATCCCAGTTTCCATAAACGGCCAACTCCCAAACACCCCAAACTGAGTTCAGCTGCTCCTGCTCCCCCACCCCTAGCCACAGTCGCCTTTCCTCTGGAACCCAGGAGCCTCGTCAGCCCTAGACCCTCCTCCAAGTGGAGGATGCACCTGCGGCTTCCTTCCCTAGACAGTGTCAATTTCGTGGGTTCCCACTGATTTGGGTCTGATGTTATAGCCCCTTCCCTGCCTCCCATTTTCCCACTCAGATCTGGGAGAAAACAAGCCCCTCTCTGTAGTGACTTAGCAGTGCCTCCCACTTCACACCTTATATAAAGGGTAAGCTTTCTTTGTCTGGAGGAGGATGCCAGTGGGGTGAGCAGAAGGAGGTCTGCCTGCAGCTCATCCACTTACTTGCACCTCCATATCCTCCCCTTTCCTCCATTACCCCAACCTTTTAACCAACCTCCAGACTAACTAATCCTGAGGGCTCTGCTAGCATCTAAGTGGCTGTGAGTGAGGTAAGTGCCCCTGCACTGCTCCTGGCTGATCCTCTCCCTTTTTTATCCTTCTCTTCTTTCCCTACACCCTACCCAGCC
>JAQQSW010005133.1:0-14271 GCA_028646575.1 Pseudocheirus occidentalis | reverse complement strand
CAACCCATTCTGGAGTTTCTTAGGCTCTTCTTTTCATATATTTATTTATATTTATTTTTAGCTTTCAACATTCACTTCTATAAGATTTTGAGTTCTAAATTTTCTCCCCCTCCCCAAGACAGCATGTAATCTGAAACAGGCTATACATGTATAATCACATTAAACATATTTCTTGCACCCTTCTCAAGTTCCCACTGACTCTCCAACCCACTCCACATGCTGGGTTCAGGCTTCAGAGGGAAGTTCCCAGCCCCATCCTCCACAGCAGTAACCCACCCCAGGAAGAAGGGAAAAGTTGTTGAAGTGAAGTTGGAAGGTATGGTGACTCCAAAATTGGCTAGAAAGAAGAGGAGGCTGTGGTTTGGTGGAAGGGAAACTGGATTTGGAGTCAGAGGGCTTGGACTTGAATCCTAGTTCTTCCACATTCTGCCTGTGTGACCTTAGGTAAGTTCCTTAACCTTTCTGGGCCTCAGTTTCCCTATTTGTAAAATAATGAGTTTAGATTAGATCAGGGTGGGGAACCTGAAGCCTCAAGGCCACATGTGGCCCTCTAGGTCCTTGAGGGCAGACCTTTGACTGAATCCAAACTGATTTGTTCTGTAAAGTTTGGATTTGGTCAAAGGGCCACACTTGAGGACCTAGAGGGCCACATGTGGCCTTGAGGCGGCAGGTTCCTTAACCCTGGGCTAAATAGTTTCTCAAGTGCCTTCTAGCTGTAAATCTATGGTTCTCTTATGTCCTATAAGCTAATTGGTATCCTCTGTGGGAAGAGAGCGTCCTGGGAGGTTGTCCAAATGAGGAGAGAAGATATCAGAAATAAAAGGGAACTGGAAATAGAATCCACCTGATACATGGCTGAAGAGAGAAGGGATAGTCATTCCTTTAGTATCTCAGAAAGAGTATGTATGAGTTGTGGGAGAAGAGAATTTTTAAAAATGAAAGGAAAGTACCAGGATGGAGTGAATGGAGTGGAAGCATCTAACTCTGCAAGGGGAAAGATAACATTGCCATATATGTGTGTCCAGTAAGAGAATTCATTTTGTCTAGGGGGAATCTTCACTTTAGTATACTACCTTCTCTGGGGAAGGATTTTGCCTCCCCAGACAGAAAAGGAGATGCAGGAGTACCCAAGTGCATCCAGCAACCAGGCTGAGGGGAGTGCATAGATCCCCAAACTGTATGACCTGGCCTGAAGAGTTGGGCTCTGGGTAACTTTGGAAGCTGTCCCAAGGCCAGGTATCTGCATGGCATGAATGACTGACTTGGAACAAGCAAGCAGGATGTAATAAAAAGAGGAGAGCCCTTAACTTATGAGGAGACACAGGCTTGGGTTACAATGGTGCAAGATGGGGCCCAGACAGAGGACAGCTCCCCTAGCTTCCCTGGGTCTGGCTCTGGCAGCAGCCAATGCAAGGAGGGACAGGGGGAATCTCCTGGGCCCAGTCCAAGGGCCCCTCTCCTTTCCAGGGCTCTTATCCCAGAATGATGGATGCCAGAGGGGCCACTTTAAGCAACAGTCAAGACCAAGTCTCTGAAACTCAAGGCTTTACCTTTTATAGCCCTGTTTTTTGTTCCTTTCCTGCCACCTACTTGTTCTATTTTACTTTGTTCTTTCCTGTTCTCACCTAGTTAGATTCTTGCTATGCCTGCTGCCCTCAGAGACCGTGGCTCAGTAGGGGTGACAGCAGGGCCTGGCCAAAACCCACTGCAAGTGTTTAACAATCATGCCCAGGACGGCAGGTAGGACCGAGCTTCATGGCTCAGGGTGATGAGAATTTCAATTCTGCACCACAGGACACTGCTGTCACTCAACTCTACTCCTTTCTTGAATTAATAGTTCTGAGGCTGAAGCACAGGCCAAAAGGGGGGAAAGGAAGAATGAGATCAATGAAACAAATGCAATAACATGAACATCAAATGGAGGAGGATTTTCTAATTTAGAACTCAGGAGCTCTGTTGTCATGAGGCATACAGAGAAAGTTAGGAAGGCACAAGGGAAGGGATAGGGCCAGACAGATCCGGAGAGAACCAATAAATCGGAGAAACCATGACACTGTGGAAGAAATAAAGAGATTGTTTGACTATGCAGATTCAATTACAAGGGTGGGCTGGTGGGAGGTTTTCATTAGTTGGAAGGGAGGGAAATTGATTTTTAAGTACAAAAAATCATTTTTTAAAAAAATCAAAGTAGGAAAAACACAAAAGAAGGAAATGGTTGATGTCAGAGGGACTATAGGAAGACAGGCATGTTAATGTGTACACTCTTGGTGGAGCTGTGCATTGATCCAAAGGTCCCAGGAAGAATTTTGAAATTTTATTTTTAAAATGATGTCTAAAATGTCCATACCCTTTTACCCAGAGATACCATTACTTAACACATACTCCAAAGATTATAGAAGGAGTAAGTGTGCTTTCATCTTAAATCTTTTTCTTTTCTCTTCCTTCCTCCTTCTTGCTCTCACTGAGACCTGACTCCTTCCTGATGACACAGCTTCCCTGGCCATTCTTCCCAGCTCTAGCTGTGCTTTTGCTCATACCCTCAACTGACTGGTCATGGTGGGGGATTGAAAATACTTCTTGCTCCTGAATGCTACATTCACGTTGTCCTTTGACCACCATCCTTCAGAAACCTGTCTTCCTTTTGATGTTCATTTAATCCAAATTTATCACCCAATCAAGATCCTGATGGCTGTTTGGCTACCAACCTCTAGGTCACTCTCTTTCCTTCCTCCCTTCATAGTTTTTCCTTCCTAACTCCTGCTCTCATACTAGGGGACTTTAACATATATATTGACTCTTCCTCAAACACCCATGACCTAGCATTGTGATGTCATTTTGGTCCTCTTCAAGAATGAACCAACCAACCATGCATGACCTACTCCTCCACACCTCCACAGCTATACACAGTCATACCCTTAATTCTGTCATCTTCCCCAAATTCTTCACCTCTATGTTTATGACCTCTGAAATTCAATATTTTGTCATTCTACCTCTCCCTCTGCCTTGTGACCCCCAAATCCCATCCTTTATCCTCACTGTCACCTCCAATCATTTCACCCATCAGGTCTTTCCTTGGCACTGACTATGCTCTCTTCCCCACATTTACCTCTTAGTAAACTCTATATTGTCCTCTTTTCTTGGGTCCCTTATCCCTTTATCCCATCAAAGATCTCACCCTTCCAGAACTCAGCCTTGGATTGCCCCCACCATCCATTGCCTTTGTTCCTACTCATATGTAGCTGAATGAAGCTAGAGAAAAGAATAAAACCATGCTAACTTGGATCCACTACAAATTTGTTACATAGTCTCAACTGGGCCCTCATTATGGCAAGGTGATTCCTCCCTAATGGATTCAGTCCAAATGCCATCCTTGAGGACCTAGAGGGGATTTTTATGTGAAGTTGGGATTCAGTCCAAGGGCTGCCCTTGAGGATCTAGAGAGTCACATGTGGCCTAGAGACCACAGGTTCCCTATCCCTGGTCTAGCCCTAACCTCTCTCCTGACCTTTAGTCTCACATCTCCAATTGCTTTTTGAGCATCTCAACCTGAGTATCTCATAGACATCTTAAGCTCAACATGTCCAACAAAACTCAGCCTTCCTCCCCAACCCTGCCCTCTTCATGACTTCCTTATTACTCTTGAGGGTATCAGTGTCCTCCCAGTTCCTTGGCTCACAATGCAGCTGGCCTCAGCTCTCCTCAACTCACATCCTCACCTTCTCTCACTCTCACTCCCCCTCTATCCATCCGTCTCTCATGATTGCCTGTCATTCCAACTTCATAATGTCTCCCAGATACCCCCCCACCCTTCTTTGACACCATCAGCACCCTGATACAGGCCTTCATCTCCTCACACCTGCAATCACACATAGCTGCTGCTTATTTTCCCTGCCTCAGGCCTCTATTCAGCTGTCAGACTGACCTTCGTCAAGGATCATTCTATCCAGTAGACTCTGGTGGCTCCCTGTCCTCTCTAGGATCAAATATAAAATTCTCCCTTTGGCTTTGGTTCCTCAGTAACCTTTCCATTCTTTTCACACTTTACTCCCTACATATACTGAATGATTCAGTGACATCCACCTCCTTGCAGCTCATTATAGACAACACTCCATCCCTTGTACCTCTTCACTGGCTGTTGGTTGTGCCAAGAACTCTCTCCTTCCTTACCTAGGCCTCTCAGTCTCTCTAGCTTCCTTCAAGACCCAGCTAAAATTCCACCTACTCTAAATTATAATGATAATAATTTATAAATTACTATTAGAAATACCTAAATTAACTCTAAAGGACATACAAAGAAAGAAACTCTTTGCATCCAGAGAAAGAAGTGATAAATAGAAGTATGTATAGTATGTGTATATATTATATATAAATGCATACACATACACACACCTATATACATACACACATATGTACCTATAATTAGGCATGTGCATCTATATATAGATATATAGTATATAATATACATAATATATAATAAAAATTTATATATATATATACATGTGTGTATATATACACACACATATACAATTATATATATTTGTGTGTCTCATGGCAGCCATCTCTAGGACAAGAGGAAATTCCCTAAATTCAAAATAAAACAAACAAATGAACAAATAAATGAAAAGAGAAAAACAATCCTATTTATCCAAGAAGCCTTTCCTAGTTTGCCTCAATGTCAGTGCTGTCCCTTAGTTTATTAGCTCCAATTTCTCCCATCTCTATTTTGTTGAAAATATAAAGTTGTTGTTAGCATGTTGTCCTTCCCCATTAGATTGTGAGCTCAAGACCAACAACTGTCTTTTCCCTCTCATTGTTTTCCTATACATAGCACGGTGACTAGCACATAGTAGGTGCTTATTTCTCATTAACTTGACTATAGTAACAACCACCACCACCATCATCATCATCTCAGCTCCCATTTCTTTATTGGTTGAAAATTTTCAGTCTTTTCATCACAACAACCCTGTAAGGGAAGTAAAGTATTAAGCTCATTTTATGGATGAGGACATAAGTTTCAGCTCAGATCCGTGCCCTCTACCTCCAAATTCAGGACACCTTCTGCCATACCACACTGCCTTTAATCACTCCCTTAGCTGATTAAAAGAGTGAACTCTACCTTGGCACTCCCATCCCATGGTAGATGCTGTATTCTTTGCTGTCCCCACCTCTCCCCCTCCTTTAGCTGATGAAAAGGTTCTGAGTTCATTTTGTCCTCAACAGAGAGCTCTGCCTGTCCCAGAGGAATGGCGGGTGTATTTTTCCAGGCACATTCAAGGCATTTGTTATTGTAAGAAGTGCCTGAGCCCCCAGCTGCTCAGGCTGCCCATGAGGAGCTCAGAATCAGGATGGGCCCCTTGGGGAGATGGGAAGGGAACTGCTTGTACCTTTAACTCCTGAGGACAGCTTGGGTGGCTGTGAACATTGACTCATTTAGAGAGGAAGCTCAAAGTTAGTCAGGAGATAACTTTCCCTGTTGCTCCCCACCACCAACCCCTGAAAGGAGCTGTTCGGGGAAATGGTACTTACTCTCTGACCTCCTTGGGAACACTTGAGGATTCAACTATTCAAAGCACAGGCCAGTCCCCAAGGTGGCACCTAGTAAGTGTTTGACCACAATTTGTCCATTGAAAACAAATTGATTTTTAAAAAAACAGCACCACCATTGATAAAGTGGAGATTTGAAGGGCACCACACTGGGCAGTGAAGGAGGTCCAGAGGTGCCATCAGACATTGTCTCTGGAACCTACAGCCAAACAGGGAGATAATGATACCAACACAGGTAACTCTAATACCAAATAATATGTCACAAATACCTAGAAAGACAGGAAATAGGAGTGGGGAAGTACCATGTAGGGTTGGCACCAATCCTAGGAGATATGGTATGATTTCTTAGAGGAGGGGATATTTGAATTGTGGTGAAAAGGAGAGGGAGGGCATTCCAAGCAAAAGGATCGACCTGGTCAAAGGCACTGAGTTAGGGGAGAATGATATATATTTGAATATCAGAAAGGCATTCACTTTGACCAGAGTATAAAGCCAATGGAAGGGGATCCTACCTTCTACAAGAAGCTTTTCTTGAGCCCCCTTAATTCTAGAACCTTCCCTTGGTTCAGGAGTGGGGAACCTGCGGCCTCAAGGCCACATGTGGCCTTTTGACTGAGTTCAAGTTTACCAGAACAAATCCTTTTATTAAGGGGATTTGTCTGTGAAGTTTGGGTTCAGCCAAAGGTTGCCCTTGAGGACCTAGAGGGTCACACGTGGCTTCGAGGCTGCAGGTTCCCCACCCCAGCTTTGGTTAATCATTTCCTATTTATCCTATATATAGCTTGCTTTGAATAGATTTATTTACACATTGTTTCCTTGAAAGCAGAGTCTGTCTTTGCCTTTATATCCCAGAACTTAGCTCTGGTACATGGTAGGTGCTTAATAAATGTTAACTTTGACTGACTGAGTAAGTCAATCACAGAGAGCCTTGAATGCTATGAAAATATACACTTTACACATTATTTAGCAGGTAGTTGCTAGCCTAGTACAGTACCTTGAAGGTGGTAGAAGTTTAATAGGCATTTGTTGAGATTGAGCAGCATATATCAGAATGATCCCGAGAGAAGCAAGGCTGAGTCCCAGGTACTCTTGCTTCCAGGCCAAGTCCTAAGCACCCTTGCTTCCCAGGCCAAGTTTCCAAGAGAAGTTGAGTTTCTGAGTCTTTACAGGGCTGAGTCACAGATCAGAAGTGGTGAGTAACATCATAGGAAGGTACCTCTCCCCCAAATTATGGTTTCTGTTGATGAGGGTTTGGGGGTGGTTTGGGGTACCTATTTCCACCAGTTCTGGAGAGAGATCAAAACCAGTGCCTTTTATCCTTACTCCCCTTCTCTCCTCCATCTCTCTTCCCTTTCTCATCTTGGGCTTTCAACAACTAACATGAAAGGATCCAGGGACTAGAAATAGGTTTTTGCTTTCAGCTTATAATGTTCCTGTATCTTCCTCTAAGGCTAAATATATTGCCAAAGGTGAAACTTTTTAAAAGAGTCCTGAAAATCCAATTCGGCTCACTCTCACCATACCAAGCCTTCCCAGATGTGCCTTTTCTTCCATTCCTAATGTGCCTTCAGTTTCCTGAATTGAGCTAATAGGTCACAGTGGACTCTCTTCCCTCCTCATTTCCTCCTCCTCCATGTGACCGAGCCTCTTGCTTTCTTCCCCAGGTGCCCTGGCTTGAGGAAATACCAGGCCAAAATGGTGGAGGAGAAATGCCAGGAGGACCAAAAGAAACCAGAGGTGCCCCCAGAGTCAGAAGCAAGCAGCCCTTGTGAGGAGAACTTCTTTGATATTGACACCATCTTGTCAATGGACTCTGACTATTCATCTGTGGCCCCCATGGTACCCTGGAGCAGCCCAGAGCCCGGATTGGTGAATCCAGCATTTGAGGAGACAGACGAAGATACCATCCTGAGTCTTTCCACATCTGGTACAGGCTTTGGGAAGGGGGCTATAGAAAAAAGCCTAAAGGTCTTAGAGAACTACAAAACTTGATATGAACCAAAAATATGACCCAGCATTCCCAAAATAAATGATCTCCTACCACATTAAAAGAGGCATAGCTTCCAGGACTAGGGAAAGGATAGTCTACTGTAGTTATACCACATCCCGTATGTTGGATTCTGGGGGCCCTAATTCCACTTGCTACTTAGTATGAGCCCATGCTGCTCCAGGCCTCAGTTTACCCTTGGAAGCAAGAAGAATCTTAGAGAGGCAACAGCCCTATCTGGCCTAAAGAGGCCTGAATCCAACCTTAGTCTTCTCAAATATGGAGAACCTGAAGAAGTCTTATCAGTGGTAATCAGTATGAAACTTGGGCCCTAGATACCTAGCCTGAAGAAGCAGACTAGACCCTGTCAGGCCTTCTACAAGGATGCCCTCTGGTGGGGATTCTGCCCAACACCCTACTCTTTGTAATCTAAAGGACTGACATCACATTCCTTGGTCTTTACCAGCCCCAGGATGGCCCATGAGACCACAGTGCTTATTAAGCCCTGTGTGGAGGGCTTTACAAACATTATTCCATTTGATCATTACAACAAGCCTGACAGGTAGGTGCTATTATCCCATTTTATACTTGAGAAGTGATCTGCTAGTAAATGTTCAAGGCAGGATATGAACTCAAGGTCATCCTGACTCCAGGCCCAGCACTCTATCCAGTACAACGTTAGCTCCCTCTAAAGGGTACACTTTGTATATGACCCACCTGGGTAAAACCACTAGAGTCTGACACTCTGGATCAAACCACTGATATCCTCCTAATCTATCAACCAATGTTCCCTGAGTACTTGTGTCAAGCAACCAGGACTGGGATGGAGGGAGGAAGAGAGGGAGGTGGGAAGGCCCATTGGGACGCCACTTCAGTAGTTCAGGAAGATGGTGATGGAGGCCTGAAATGGGCTGGAAGATGGGATGAAGCCAGGACCTCAGAAACAGGTCCCTTCCCTTCCATCAGGTCCCTTTAGTCAACTTTCTTTTGGTCCTTCTGTCCCCATCAGACCTGACTCGCTGCAACAGTCTTGTGGCTGAAACTGTCATTGTGGAAATTTCCCGGGATAACCCTGAGAAGGAACTGGGGATGAGGATCGTCGGGGGCAAGGACACCCCATTGGGCAACATTGTTGTGCAGGAGGTCCACCATGACACCCCTTTGGGCATGGATGGTAAAGTGGCCCCTGGAGATCATGTGCTCGAGGTGGGTGAGCATCCTCCTTCCTGTCCCATGGGATACTGGGATGCTGGCCTGGTTCATGCTTTCCTCCCCAATCCACAACAACAACAGCAGTAACAATAATCTCATTTGGAGAGTACATGGAGGTGTATCACACACACACTCCTCCCAGGCCTAGGACCTTAGGAGTGGGATGGTTTTTTATCTGTCTGACATATGAGCAAATTGAAGAGTGGCTAGATGCCACTTGCCCAAGATAAGCCAGCTGACTTGAACCCATGACTCTTGACTCTAGATACCTTTGTACCTGCTGTGTAAAAGTTGCAGTGTTAGGTACAGATGTAACAGGACATGATCCCTGCCCTCACAGGGCTTCCATTCTAATAGGGGCATGTGGAAGGCTCAAAGAGCAAGGAGAGATTTAAGGAGATCCAGGTTATTTCACAGTTTTACTTGACTTGGGGGGGAGGATTAGGAAAGGATTCACAGAAGAAGTAATACCTGAATTGAGCCCTGAAGAAAGGAATGGAGGTGGGAGAGTGCAGACTGAGAATTTCCCCAGTAGTGTGAGATGAGCCTAGAAAGATATATTGAAGCCAAATTATAGTTGGCCTTAGCTTCCAGTTGCTGAGGAGCTAATATTTTTTTTCCTATGGGAAATAGGAGACCATTGAAGGTTTTGAGCAGAAGTCAGACCTGCCTGTGCCTTAGAAAAATTATGTGAGTGTCTGTGCAGAGAATGGATTGGGGAGGGGAGACTGCAGGAAAGAAGGCCCATTAAAAGGTTATTGTGAATGTGAGGATTTGTTTTACTTGACTATGTATATATGTATTATAAGGCTTTGTTTTTCCTTTCTCCCCCCTCCCATGGGAGAGGTAAAAGGAAGAGAAAATAAATGCTTGTTAAAACAAGCTAACAAAGAAATGAACGAAGAAAGAAAGAAAGGGATAGCTGAATGAATAAGACAAACAAATAAATAAATAAACACATAAATAGATAGATGGCTAAATGAATAAACAAGTAAATTAATAGATAAAATTTGGGAAAATAACTTAAAAATTGAAAAAGCTATTGCCAGAATCTGAGGAAGGGCTGATAAAGAAGGTGAACAAAGAGTATGGAAGAGGAGGGGGCAGCTAGGAGAAAGGCAGTGGAGCAAGAATGGGCAGAATGTGATGATGTGTTAATCATTAAAGCTCGATTCACTTTCTTCTGGTTCTCACTCTACTGGGTTGGCTCTTGCTTTGTCTATAGTACTAGAGAGGTGAAAGTTGCCCAGAAGGTCAGAGAGTCTGATGGGATCCCCTGGCAAATTGTCCTTCCTCCTAGGTCAACGGAATCAACATCAGCAATGTCACCCATTCTCAAGCAATCTCCCTACTCCGCCAGGCGGGGCCTGTGCTACAGCTGGTGATCTTGCAAGAGAAGGGCTTCCTCAACAAGCCTCTCCAAGATGACAGCCCAATTCCCAGCAGGACTGGGGAAATTGTGCATGTCACCCTGATGAAGAAGGACCGGCTGCAGCCCTTAGGTATCAAACTGATCCGCAAGGCTGGCAAGGCTGGGATCTTTATCCTAGACCTGCTGGATGGTGGCCTAGCAGCCAAGAATGGAAAACTGAGCCAAAATGACAAAGTGCTCTCCATCAATGGGCAGGACCTGAGACAGGGGACACCAGAGACAGCAGCCCAGATCATTCAGGTTAGTGGTGACCCTGGATGTTCCCAAGTGGGGCAGGGAAGCCCAGGATGGTGGCCAGGAGAGCAGAACTCAGAAATTTCTAGATTTGAATCCTACCTCCAAAACTTACCAGCTGTGTAACTTTGGGCCAGTCACTTAATTCCTCAATGTCTCTATCTGTAAAATAGGTGGGAAATAATACCTGTAGTAATATAAGTCATTGCATGTGAAACTCTTTTCACTTCATAAAGGATCCTATAAAATGTCAACTGTTATTATTTAAAGCTTGCAAAGGACATTAGAGATTGCCTCGCTCAACCCCTTAATTTTACAGATGAGAAAACTGAGTCTGAGAGAAGGGAAATCACCTCTCCAAGATCACACAGACTTAGGAGGCCAATCTAGGTTTTCTGACCCCAAATGCTCTTTCTACTATTTCATGCAAGGGCAGACTCCATTGTGATTACAGATGCCACCACACACCATGCTTTGCAAGGAGTAGGCATTTGCAAATTTTTATGGGGCATTTCTATGTACTTGGGAAGATGCAAAGTTAAGATAAGATGTGGTCTCTGTTCCTCATGGAGTTTATGGTCTAGGTAGTAGTAGTAGTAGTAGTGGTAGTAGTAGTAGTAGTAGTAGTAGTAGTAGTAGTAGTAGTAATGGAAGTAGAAGTAGAAGTAGGAGTAGAAGTAGTAGCTTCCTTCATCATAATTAAGTATAATTGATGACATTACATGAAACATGCATTAGAAAGACACAGAACAAAATGCATTCTGTGGGTCTGAGGAGTATAGGGCTAGCAAAGAAGGCTCCCTGGAAGAGGTGGCATTGACTCCATAGATTTTTAAGAATAGGTGGGAACTCAGAAGCCAGAAATAGGGCAGAAAGTAATTCCAGGCTTTGGAAAAAATCTGTCCAAAGGGTGGGAGAGCACCCCAAGTGATTGGGAGGCAGAAAATAGTTCAGGGTGGCTGGATTATTGAGTGGATGAAGAGGAAAATCATTTAATAAGGTTAAAATAAGGTTAAAAAGGTAGGGAAGGTATCTGATTGTGGAGGATCTGAAATAACAGAAAGGGCAGTTGAGATTTTACTGGGTAGGCAAGAGGGGACCAATTTTTGAGCTGAGGAATAATGCATTCAGATCCATAGATGAAGATTATTCTGGAAGTGGTATAAGGGTGGGGGGAGGCATGGAACATTGAAGCAGAAAGACACTTACAAAGAGCTTTTCTAGAATAGCAGCAGAATGAAGAGATGTGAAATTGTCCAAGGTGGCATCCACAGGACTTGCTAACTGCATGGGAGAGAAAAGGAAGAATCCAAGATAACCCTCAGATTATTAATATGGGACCTGCTCTAACTACTAGTCATTCAAATTCACAATTATTATCTTTCATTATTGATATCAGTGTGTTAACTTAGTCATTTTGTAGATTGTTCTGGTTTTGCTCATGGCACTCTGCCTCAGTTCAAAGAATCTTCTCAAGTTTCCCTGAATTCTTCATATTCATGATCTCTCTGATACACTAATATTCCCTCACATTCTCCTGCAATGATGGTGTAAACATTCCACAATCAATGAGAATCCACTTTGTTTCTAGCTCTTTGCTACCATTAAAAAAGTGTCTCTATAAATCCTTTTAGATGGATAAAAGCTTTCTGTTTGTCAGCGACCTCCTTGGGGGTCTACTACTGGTTTAAAAGTATATACATGGGGGACAGAGTAAAGATGGCAGTGTAGAAGCAGGAGAACTCTGCAGCTCCCACCATAACCACCTCAAATACCTATAAAATATGACTCTAGACAAATTTTAGAGCTCCAGAACCCACAAAATTAGAGAAAAACACATCTCCCACTGGGGGCAGCCCAGCAGGAGGAATGGGAAGGACTTATCACAGAGTGCTGGGAGCAGAGCCCAGCCCAGCCCAGTCTGAAACTGCAGCTTAGCCCGTAGGCAGTCAGGAAAAGCCACAGCTGGAGAACTCTGGAGAGTGGATCACTGGCAGCTATGACAGTTTCCAGAATTATCAACCCATAAGACATAAGGACAAAGTTAAAGGTCAGTGGAACTCAGTTAAATTTGAGGAAGAAAAGCAAGTCCAGCTGTCCTCCCCCAGGGCAAGAAAGCAGCAGAAGCAGCAGCCCTGCAGCCACCTCCATGTGGCTGCTTCAGAGCTCTTGGCCTGCAGATTGCATGGGGGCCAAGTGATCATTCAGAGGCTAAGTGCTCTTGCCTTAACCAGCCTGGATGGGGATCACAGTCTTGGGTGGTGGTCCTGAGGTGCCTTTACAGTGAGCCAAAGCTGGTGGGGGCTGCAGAGACTGAGTCTCCTAATAGCTCCAGCAGCTGCAAAAACCCCAGCAATTTGGGACAAAGCTCTCCCCTCTGGAAGCAGAGTTCCACAGAGTTCAAAAGTCAAGTAACTGACTGGCAACATGAGCAGGAAAAGGAAGCAAACTAAACTCAGCAATCCAACTTTAGATTCCTTTTTTGGGGACAAAGAGGATCAAAGCATGGAACAAATCAAAGCATGGGAGGAACACAACACAATCAGAACTCCCACACCAAAAGCTTCCAAGAAAAATATAAGCTGGTTACAGGCCATAGAGGAGCTTAAGAAGGATTCTGAAAACCAAATAAAAGAAGTGGAGGAAAACTTGGGAAGAGAAATGAGAATGATGCAAGAAAATCATGAAAAGAGAGTCAACAACCTGACTGAAGAAAATAACACCTTAAAAATAGATTAACTCAAATGGCAAAAGAGGCCCGAAAAGCCAATGAGGAGAAGAATGCCTTAAAAGTCAAACTTGCCAAATGGAAAAAGAACCTCTAAAGCTCACTGAGGAGAATAATTCCTCCAGAGTTAGATTGGAGCAAATGGAAGCAAATGACTTTATGAGAAATCAAGATACTATTAAACAGATCCAAACAAATGAAAAGATGGAAGGCAATGTGAAATATCTCCTTGATAAATCCACTGACCTGGAAAATAGATCCAGGAGAGACAATTTAAAAATTATTGGACTACCTAAAAGCCAATCAGAAAAAGAACCTAGAAATCATGCTTCAAGAAATTCTCAAGGAAAATTGCCCTGATGTTTTTGAACCAGAGAACAAAATAGAACTTGAAAGAATTCAACCAAATGCCTCTTGAAAAAGATCCCAAAGAGAAAACTCCTAGGAATGTTATAGCCAGGTTCTGGAGTCCCCAGATCAAAGAGAAAATATTACAAGCTTCCAAGAAGAAACAATTTGAATACTGTGGAAATACAACCAGAATAAGCCAGAATCTAGCAGCTTCTATATTAAGGGATCAAAGGACCTGGAATATGATATTCCGGGGATCAAGGGACCTAGGATTAAAACCAATAATCAGCTACCCAGCAAAACTAAGTATAATGTTCCAGGGGAAAATATGGTCATTCAATGAGGTGGAGGAATTTCAAGCATTCTTGATGAAAAAAAAAATAGAACTGAATAGAAAATTGATGTTCAAATACAAGAAGTGGGGACGGAGCCAAGATGGTGGTGTAGAAGCAGCAAAGCACCACAGCTCCCACATAAACTCATAAAATGGGACTCTAAAACAGATTTTCAAGCTCCAAAACTCTCCAAAAGACAGAAAACACATCTGTTGCTACAGGCAGCTCAACAGTGAGGCTCTTCGCATTAGTCTGGGAGCCGCGGCCAAAACCCCGGCCGGGTGAGGCCCTGGAGCAGACAGGTGGAGCCCAGTCTATAGGAGAGCACTGCAATGGAGGCACAGTTACCACATTTATCAGGCCAGAAGAAAAAAAAGGCTAAGAGAAAGGTCAGTGGATTTTGCTAAATTTGGGGAAGAGCAGGTCCGGCCAAACTGCTCCCAGGGCA
>JAQQSW010005132.1:0-14272 GCA_028646575.1 Pseudocheirus occidentalis | reverse complement strand
GTGAACTGTTGAAACTGTGAACATTGTACTGAACAAAGATTTGTAATGGAATAAACAGAGTGTTCACTAATACTATGTAATCCGAATCTTAAAAGCTCTTCACAGTAGCATTCCCTCAGGAATCTACTGCTGATTGGCATTACAGTATTTGAGGTGGCTGTGTGGGAGCTGCAAAACCTTGCTGCTTCTACACCACTATCTTGGCTTCCATGTGCCAAGTTCTTCTTACTAAAATCATCATACTTAAAGACTCTAGATTCAACATATATGTATAATAAAAATATACCCAGATGCAGACTCACTATGCAAGAGGTGCTTGAATCATATAAATGGGGAACACTTGTTCCATTCATCTGTATCAAGTTATTATGGAAGATATAATACACAGACTATTTTGATACCTGAACTGAAAATTAAAGGTTATCACTGTTTTGAATACAATAAGGTTAGTACTATGCCATATACAGTATAATGTGGCTTGATCATCTATGCATGCCCAATGAACATCTCTACCTGGGCTCTTCCCTTCTATCTACATTGAACAAGTTGCCGATTTTTTTTTCCAAAATCTATTATTACTCATTGATGCATGATGAACTTACATGTAATTTTCACCAAAGGATTTTATGTGAAAATGGAACACCTGGCTTTAGGATGGCTATAACTTTTGCTGGAATCTGCCTTTGTACCTAGTTGTGGCTAAATACCTAGCTTTGTATTTAGGTACCTATTTTGCCTTCACTCAAGAGATGAACCTCTCCATACTCTCTTAGCACATGGTTTGGGAGACTTTAAACACATGTCTTATCAGCATACTAGAGATCCTTTCACTCTGGTCCTCTATCACGTATGATCCTACAGTCTTAGACGTATAATGTTCTAACTATCCATTATCTCCACTCTTTCACAATGGAAGCAATACAGAGTTTGGAAACGTTCTGGAAATGAGCCAAATGGACTCAATTACAACTATTCATCAAAAAAACACAGAGCCAGAAAGGGCCTCACCTGCATCTTGTTCAACTTGTACTTAAAAAAATTGCCTGGGGGATGGTCATTCAGATTTTGATACATGATGTCTACTGAGAAAGAAGCCACTACCCCCTGGGGTAGCCAATTCCATTTTCAGAAAGCTCTGATTCTTAGGAAAATTTTCCTTACAACAAATTTCTATCTGTCCTTTCATAACAACCATTCATTGCTCATAGTTCTTCCCTGTATTTCTAACCAAATTAAGTCCTCTCTCTCTTTCTCATGACAGCTCTTCTAATACTTGGAGGTAGTTATCAGCTTCAGTCTTCTCTTCCTCATCCCTCCAGATGTTAATGCCCTCTTCTCCAGAACTGGTCTTGGATTCATCTTGCATATTTCTGTATGTACATTAACTACCATGCTGAGGTGACCATATGTTATCCCAGGAAACAATAGGGATGTTCTGGAGTTTGTTGATGAGGAAACTTATGTGACCAAGTCCATGCAATATGAAGATTACTTTAGCAATGTTGTGACATATTGAGGTGACATATTGGGGTGGAGGGGACTAGAGACAGAGAAACTGGTTCAGAGGCTATTTCAATAATTGAAATTGTTGGCAATGTGCGCCTCACCTGGGGTGGTGATATTGGGAATGGAGGGGAGAAGTCAGATGCAAAGCATGGTATGGTGGCAGACTTAACAGGAACTGGGAACTGATTGGGTGTGGTGGAGAAGGGAGAGATAAGTGTCAAAAAAGATGACATTTTAAGTCTGGATGACCTCTGGTGGCTTCTTCAGCAGAAGCAGGGAAGTTGGAAAGGGAAAACAAAGAATATGATGGATTCAATTTAGAAAGTGCTATATTTGTGGGGTTAATGAGTATGAGTTAAAAAGATATCTATCATAGGATCATGGGATCACAGGACCATAGATTTAAGGCCAGAAGGGACCATAGTAACCAATTCATCCAACCCTTCATTTTATAGTTAAGGACCTGAGGCATAGAGAGGTTAAAGCTATGTGGTTAGTCTTATGTTTCCAGATGCAGTACTCTTTTTGATGTGCTGTGCTGTTGTTCATGATGCAAGAGATATGTATCATGCAGACAGATTTTGAAAAAAAAAATTGGCACCTCATTTGATGTAGATAGAAGGGAAGAGCCCAGTTAGAGATGTTCATTTGGGCTGTTAAAAATGGGAACCTAGAGCTCAGAGAAGAGAGGAATGTTGGATATGAATGTAACAATCCTCCAGCCAAGGCTTGAACTTGCTGCATTGTGAGAAGGCCTATGTCACTGAAGACCTTGGGAACTGTATTTCTTTATACATTGGGAAGATAAGCTAAGGCCACTGAGAGCATGGTCTTTACCTCATCTAGCAGGAGTTTTAAGGTTTTGTCTCTAGAGAGAGGAAGGCAGCCAACCAAGAGTAAGGGATAGATTCAGAGTTGTCTGCTTTGAGGTAATGAATGGAGCCATGGGATGAATGAGGTTGTTAAGGGAAAATAATTGAACAGAAGAAAGCAAAAACTTAGATTTTTTTTCCTTTTTTTTTTAAACTTAGATTCTTTATGGGAGACTTACTCTACTCCTCACCAATGGTAAGTTGGATGGAATGCTGTTCATCGTGCCTCCCATATCTTAAAGTATTAGATGGCATAGGGGCAGTGGATGGGAAAGGAATAAAAAGGCTTCATCAGTGAAGAGGATTGCAGAGACAACACTGCAATTTTTTCTCATCCCAAATCATTTCAATAGATTGTATTTTCCTGCAGAATTATAAGGGTTGAGTTTTTTTTTTTTGCAAACCATAAATAGAAAAAAAAAGGGGAAAAGGAACAAGAAATAAAAAAGGAGAAAGGTCAGATTTTAGTTTGTTTTTCAACACAATTTCAAGTAATAGTCAATGAGAATAATGTTGTTTTGTAAGAAGGCATAGAACAATTTATGTGAGAATTCTTTGGTTGTTTGCTCTATTTGGTTCACGTAGGCATCTCAAAAGAAGAAAACCTTTTTGTCACCCCTTATCTGAGGTGGGAGAGTAGGCATGGGTGTAGACACAACCATGTTCATGGGTTGACCAGATCTTCTCAGGCATCAAACAATTAGTAAAACAGTATTTCTATAAGATAAATGCCAGTGAATCTGAAATACATGGATTAAATTCCCCTTAAAACCTGTGTGGCTTAAGGGATGAAGTGAGAAGTATATAAAAAAAGCACATTTGGAGATTTAATATGACTCAGAAGGATTGGGCTAAAGGTATACTAAATGCTGGCAGATTTGCCCAGAACTATTTTTATAAAGTTGATTCCTCCTGTGCTAAAGAATTTCCAATATTCTGCATTAGATTACAATTGATTTTTTTGTAAGACTGAGGCTTGAACCAGTATGATGAATGTTAGAGCTCTGATAAGCAATATTGTAATTCAGTTACTAGAGTAAGGTGTTGAATTCAGGTAATTCACACTTTCATTCATTTTGGCAAGTTTCCTCCTACCAAGCAGAGCTCTCTGTGCTTCACTCCAGCCAAGGTTGGAAAAGTGAACCTTAGAATAGACCAAAATAACATTATTACACAAGACTCTGGAGTATTCTTCATCTGAGAAACATCTTCCCCTCCATGTGTCCCTGACTTAAATGTGTATCAGAAATAAGAACTGAAAGGAAGGAGGGAGGTGAACAACTATTTCTCTCCTTTTTTTCCCAGCCTGTAGGTAAATTCTGAGTATATGAAGTGATACAGTGTCTCTGTTTTGAATCTCCTCTGGAGGAAGTAATAAGCCCCTTTCAGGCAGTAAAAATGAGTCCATGTGTTAGTATAGCCATATAAGAAGGCCCCCTCTTTCCTCAACTAACTTTTCCCTACTAATGGGGTGCTTGTGCCCCAGGGAAAAGGCAGGAAGACAGAACCTTTCAATTATGAGACCAGTCAGAAAGTGCAGCATGCCCAGGCAGATTAAAAATGCTTAAGACTTGTGATTAGGAGATGAAAGATTAATAGTTCAAAAAGATACTAATGCGAGCCAGTGAAAAACAGGATGCTAAAGTCCTTCAAAATAGGAGCTCTTTTAATAGGGAGTGGAAAGGTCTTTTTGGTGGTGCTTCGATCTCTTTGTCCATCACACAGAAGGATTCACAAGAACAGAACCTAAGTCAGAATCGAGGAGAAGTGAGAGTGCGATAAAACAGATGGGGAAAGCCAATTCAATAAGCAATTATTAAACATCTACTTAGCTCTGTGCTAAGTGGTGAGTATGCAAAGACAAAAATTAAATCATCCCTGCCCTTGTAGAGGTCACATCCTACTAGAGAAAATAATGTGTGTCCAATATATGGGAAAAATAAAAACCAAGTAATTTAAGGAAGGCTCGCTGAGAACTGCAGGGAAACAGGAAAGAGCTCAGCCTAAAGGGAATGAAAGCTCTAAGTTCTATGAGAAAGGAAAATATTCCATACATGAGAATAGATTGTGAAAAGGCATGGAGACAGGAGATGGAATATCAGTATATGGAAGATCAAATATGCCAGTTTGTGCTTAATGGAGAGCATATAATCATATTGGAAAGGTAGATTGGAGTCAGACTGGGATGGGCTTTAAATTCCAAGCAGAAGAATTTGAATTTTATCTTAAAGGTGATTAGAAACCACTGAAATTTCTTTAATGACACTAAAGAAGAGAAAGGAAGGAAGGAAGAAAACAAGCATTTACATAGTACTTACTATGTGTCCAGCACTGTGCTAAGAGTTTTACAAATACTATTTCGTTTGGTCTTCACAGCAACTCTGGGAGGTGGATGATGTTATCATCCCTCATCTTACAGTTGAGGAAACTGAGGCAGTCAAATAATTTACCCAGGATCATACAGCTAGTAAATATCTAAACTAGATTTTAATTCCTGGTCCAAAACTCTACCCACTGTGCTGCTTAGCACAAAAAAGTCAGACTTGCTCTAGGAATATTAATCTTGGCAGCTGTGTGGAGGACATAGTAGAGAAGAAAAAGGCTGAATGGCAGGAAACCAAACAGGAAACTATTGAAATGGACCAGATAAGAAACAATGAAGGATGAGAATCAGAGCTAGTGTAGTTTGGTGAGAGTTAAGTGAAAGGCATGGAAATGAGGACATATTTGCAGGCAGAAGAGATAACACTTAGCCACTTACTGGAGCTGGGAGCTGGGGGGAGTTTAAAGTGAAGAGTAGAAGATGATGCCTGTATTGCCAATATGGGTGATTTGAAAAGTAGTGATTTCCTCAACAGAAATATGGAAGTTGGACATCGGTATTGGTACATTTGGTGAAAATCAGACTGGTTCAACTAACACAGTATTTCATCTGCAACAATAAGTAGCAGGGGATGTCCTATGTGATAGTATAGTTGTCCTCCATTAGCATTTTAAGGATCATAGGATTATAGGTTTAGAGATGGTAGAAACCTTACAGGCTGAGTTCAACTTCCTTGTTTTACATATGAGGAAACTGAGGCTGAGAGAGGTTATGTTACTAGTCTAAGGTCACGTAACTAGTAAGTATCTGAAGCATGATTTAAATTCAAGTCTTCCTGACTCAAAATCAGGTACTCTATCCACCTCACTGCTCAATCCCTCCAAAATGAAGGTTGTATCATTTATGTATCACAATTTTCTTTTATTATTGAACTTTGCTGTATGGAAGATGTTTGAAAAGAAACGTAAGTCTATTTATCATCAATCAATTTGTACATAAATTCATAGAATACTGTGTAGCCTGTAGGTATCCATCGTCCTTTAAGGACCCAAATTGACTCAGGTTCAAACTGTGAAACCTTTTAATACTAATATCTTAATCTATGGCTTACGATGCTAATAAGATTCTCCTGGGAACATCTGACTTTGGTTCATGTCTGATTTTTATCTGAGTGTCTTGCCATATCGACACCAAGGTCACAAAGGTTTGGAACATAGAATAATTTTTTTGTATATGCAAAAATAAATAAACAAATTCTCATAATCAAGCCCACAGACAGACAAGGAAATGTTTCCCTTTTTCCCTTGGGTCACATTTATAACGCCAGCCTGAGACTGAGGCTCACCCAACAAGGAAAAGAACTCAGGGTTGCTTGAAAGTTATAGGGATAACCCTGAGTATGTGTCCATCTTTCCCAGGAAACTACATAGTAAGTCCAGACTTATAACGCTATCTTGACTATTGAACTCACACCCTCCTCCAAGAGGGCAAAGAATCTGGGTGCACTAAAGAGTTTAGCAAGACTTCTTTCTGATAGTTTCCACCTTCATTTGAGACCTGTATGGGCTACATGATTCACTGTACCAATGAAGAACAAGGTTTGGGTTTGTTCCTCCATCTCATGACGTTATGCCTCACTGCCCTGTCTCCCACAACTCTCTGGTTTGGTTCAGGAACTCCCTGACTACTCCAGCAAGCACCTGTTCCTCCCAAGTCTTGGAAACTCTACACATCTGTACTCCAGTCTCTTTAGCTGACGTTGACTTCTATCCTTTATTAGAAAGGCCCATGTCTCCCCTATAACTAGGACTAGAGGACTAGTTTTCAAAGTTGAAAAAAGCAAATTCAGGATAAATACAGAAAATAATAAAATTCTGGAATCCATTAACCCCACCACCAAAAGAGATATAGTTTGGAAATATCCATATACCAGTATTGAATAAAGTTAAGGAAATCCACAGAATATATCAGAACTGTTAATAACCTCACAAAGCAGCTGCAGACAATTTCACTGATCTCTTATGTCCTAAGATATTTTGCAGTATCAGCTATTTTTCCCTTAATAAGTCTAGTTAGGTTTTTTTTTTCCTTAGCATCTCTAACCTTAATTACCTGTAAAATGTGTCTGGAGTGAGGTGAGGACGGAGGAGTTGGACTAGCTGATCAATAAGATACCTTTCAGTTTTCACATTTTTATGATCCTATGATTTCAGTAACCCTCCCCTAATGATTCAAAACATTTACTCTTTAATTCTTAAAACAAAACAAAACAAAAAAACATCTAATCCAGGTCTGCATAATCAAAATAAAGTCAGCCCACAGCTCTCTGAATTTACTGGACAATTAGTCAACCTCTCCCTTTGTTTTGCCTGTCTAGAACATATCTAACGTATGAAGGGGAATTATTACTCCACATAGGTATTATATAGATTGCCTATGGTGTGTCTGTCTAATAAATTACTATGGAAGTCCTTGTTAATCTGTAACCTCAGGGCCTGCCCAGAGGTACTGTCATTAAATGGTTAACTCCCTCTCCCTCTCCCTCTCCCTCTCCCTCTCCCTCTCCCTCTCTCTCTCTGTCTCTGTCTCTGTCTCTCTCTCTCTCTCTGTCTCTCTCTCTCTCTGTGTCTCTCTCTCTCTCTCTGTCTCTGTCTCTCTCTCTCTGTCTCTCTCTCTGTCTCTCTGTCTCTCTCTCTCTGTCTCTCCCAATCTTTCTATGTCTATCTATCTCTGTCTCTGCCTGTCTGCCTGTCTCTATCTCTGTCTTTCTTAATTTGGATGGGGCAGAACCTGACTCCTCTGGTCCTAAAAGCCCCCAAATTCACACAATAGTTTCAGATCATAAACTAAAAGGACAACCCAGGTTTCTTATCTTCCAGCCCAACACAATGCTTTAAGAACACATTATTAAAGACAGAATCATTCCTAAATGTGCTATTCTTTACTAAGTCATTTTTAGGAATGGTTTATACATTTTAGATGGTTGAGCCTACACCATGAAATATAGTAAATCATTTATTCTTAACTTTTGGATTTCTTTGGTTTTTCCTTTTATTTTTTTTTCTTCTCACAAAGCACAATTCCTTTAATAAATTATAACAAAAAAGCTGGTGACAAGATTCAAAGGAAAGGGTATACAGGGTGCCCTCCCCAATATATGCATTTAAATACCTGTCTCTATATAGATATCTATATATCTATATAGATATTTTTATAGATATATTTTATATTTAAATATATTATATTATATTTATTATATTTAAATATTTTATATTTATTTTATAGATATATTTATATTTTATATAGATATCTATAGATATCTATATAAAATATATACATACTTATGCATATGCAAATATGTGTGTGAATATATATGCATGCAGGTGTGTATGCATATATATGTGTGTATATAGATATACATACATATATACATATACATATACACATATGTATGTATTTTGGTGTTCAGTATTTTCAGTTATGTTCATGACCAAATTTGGGGTTTTCTTGGTAAAGATACTAGAGTGGGTCACCATCTCCTTCTACACACACACACACACACACACACACACACACACAGAGTCATTAAGAAATAGTATTTTACAAGAATTAACAGTCCTTCAAAGCTTAATTAAATAAGTATGAGAGTAAAGGAACATAAAAAGATTTTTTAAAATTGTTGTTGGCAATACTTAAGCACTAGAAAAAATGGTACTTTGAAAAAAATCAGGTGTGATTAAATAGTTTCTTCATTCATTCTTGAAAGATTATCAATGAAGTTATGCATATATCAGGAGAGTTAAGAAAATAAGAAATAACTGATTTTTACTGGATAATTTTTCAATTCACTAGAGTACTTGAATGGTTCTGTGATTCCATTGATAAGGGTATTCCTTTCACTGATATCTGAACCTCCTCATCTGGTCTGTGTCTTGTCCATTTCCTACCAAAAGTTCGTCCCATAGTATCCATCCCAAACAGCGAGAATCTCCCTTGTTTTCATTTGTCGTCATGAAGATACCAATGGAACAAGTGGGCTATCCTCATTGCCCATCTTCTTTTTCTTACTTACATTTCTTTGTTGATGTCCTTTACCTTCCTCCTTTCTAATTTCTTGTTTTAAATGTACTGCAGTAGGGACGCATGTAACATGAACCTTTCCACTGACTTTTGTGTGATTCTCAACGTCAGTTCTATAGAGGCTGTGTTGTTAAAAGATTTGCAACTATGCACTCTCACTGGAAGAATATTACAGTTAAAAAAATACGGGCTTTTGTTTCATGAAGAAATTTTAATTCACTAAAGAACATTGTTATTTCCCAGTGGTATTTTAGACCATTCTTTTCCTATTTAGTCCTGTACCCAATTGATTGACCATTTGTAGCACCCATCCAAAATATTTGTATTGAGTTGTATAAACCCATGGGCTGTCCATTTAACTGCATTTCATAATCTGAACAATTAGCAATCTTTATGAACTTGCTTTTTCCTGCATAGAGAGGTCAAACTCTGAAGAGTGAATTACATAATACAATAGTGGTTAAGGGTCACATTAGGCCATGCAGAGAGACAAGAAATCAAAGTATGCAAGGAAAATAGAGACATAGGATTCAAGAGAGGTCTGGCAGAGTTCTGGTGTTTTCCTTCTCTTTGTCTTTCCTATGGGGATGTTTCTGGATGTCTGTGTGGGTCCAGAATCATGTTCTTGTGGCAGTGCCTGGATACACTGTGTGCCACAATAAGGGGAAATGTGTTCCTAGTTTGGTCAATAGATGTCTATATGATCATACTGATTGCACTCACTTCTCTCATATCCCAAGGAAGAAATGTTCAGTATGAACAACAAGAAGGGAGCTGCCACTAGCCTCATTTTATGCTTGGAGGACCTAAAGCACAACTCAAGCATTGTCCCCAAGGGTGCACAGGTGTTGATGCAGGGAGGAATATAGGCCAGGCTTTTCTTGTTTCCTAACTGAATGTTCATTTCATTAAACTGCTTGTATCCACCCTGTGTTCCATAGGGTGGGCACCCTCTAGCTAGGCATATGGGATAGAAACGAGGCTTCAGTCATAGACCTGATATTTGGATCATGTGCTGAGCTTTCAATACATTCAATACACTAGCTCTGTTAGGCAACGGGAAGTCCTTTAGCTAATGGTCTCAGGGATCTTTAAAAAGAATTCTGATCTACCCATGACCCCAAGTGACAGTGACTTCTTCCTCAGATTTTTCATATCATTATTTGGATAGACCTCTCTTGTTTGTACTTTCTTTTATTTCTAACAGTTATTTCTTCACTTTCCCTTCCCTTCATTATACTGTATATTGCTTGAGAGCAGGGCCTGTTATATGTGTGCTCACACATACACACACGTGTATGCACATGAATATATCAGATTATATCTTTATACGCCTTCCCTTTGTAATTCTGGCAAAACACATACATGTGTGCATATGTATGTGTGTATACATACACTATACATGTAGGTATATATACGTGAACATGCATATGTACGTATGAAATATATATTTTTATTGCCAGTATTATAAAAAGAAAGTGTTAAGTGTTTTATCTTTTGAGAAGAGCCTTTTGAGCATTATTAGAGATATAACAGTACTTCAAAGATCTGGGATTTCATTCATGTGGGAAATCCTTACAGGGATCAGATTATATCTCTGCCATACTTTAGCATGCCATCTTTGAAAGATGATCTGGTCAAAAAGAAAAAAAAATCATTGCCAGTCTGTTAATCTGTTGACAAGCCTGTTCAAATATAGCTAGACTTGTCTTTATAGCTCAGCTCTAGAACCTACTCAGAGGCTTTCTAGCTTGGTAAAACCTGCCAGAGATTTCATACTGCTAGCATGGCCTCTGAAAACAGAGGGATACATCTACACACCAACCAGTCCTTAGAGTGGGCCTTTGATGGGGCTGGTCCTAGGTTCTTAAAATGAAAAAGGGAAAACATGAGTTTTAGTTAGAGGGCTGAGCATCTGAGTATGATATTTTCTGCCATAACCACTGTTCTTTTGCTCTTTGATATATAGCGTTCCAAGACCTCCAGTCTTTTAGTGTTGCCCTTGCTAGGTCTTGTGTGATTCTAATTGTGGCACTACCATAATTAAATTGTTTGTTTTGTTTTTGCTCATAATATTTTATCCTTAAGCTGGAGGGTTCAGAATTTGACTATAGTATTTCTATGGGTTTTCCTCATGTTTTTCCTCACTTTGATTTAAAATGACCTCCCTGAGACTATCTGATTCCACCATTCTTTTGGTACTTGGGCAGTTAATTATTATTTTCCCAATAACAAGGTTGACTCCTTTCAGTTCCCTGGTCACCATACCTTTCTACCTTCTCTTCTCTTTCCTTACATAAGACATTCCTCCCAACTCTGTTCACTTTTATCGGCTGTTTGCCTGTTCTTGAAACTCCATTTTCATTTTCATCTTGTGGATTCCCTGACTTCCTTCAGGTCCCAGCTAATATCACATCTTCTGTGAAAAAAAAGTATTTTCTGATTCTCCTTCATGCTAGTGTCTTCTCTCCATGATTATCTCTAATGTATCATATATATATCTTGTTTGTATCTTTTAATTGTTTGCATGTGTTATCCCCATGTGCGATCCATGACAGGATGGACAGTTTTTGCCTTTCTTTGCATCCCCAGCATTTAGCACAATGTCTGGCACACAGTAGGCACTTAATAAATGCTTGTTGACTTGATTCCCAGAGTGCATCTTCATACTGGGACAGGGTGTTCTCTATTTGACACCTGGCTTGTGGACCTTCACTACAAAGAATATTTAGGATCAGCAAAAGAACCACTAACCAAGCCAATACCTACCAGCCACCTTGACCCCCATAGTCAAACTTAGGCCTAATCTCTCCAACTTTTATCATCTTCTGACTTGTCTTTTTCACTGGGCCCTCTGAAAACTTTCTCCACTAGAAATAAACTCTTAATACTAGATCTCTCCCTCTCACATTCCTTCCATTTGCTGTTATTCACTGAAACTTGGCTTTTTTTTGTTCCTCCCTGAAGATTAAGGCTTTTGGCATCCACTTCAACTCTGGCTGCCTTTTCACTCACATGTTCAGGAACAAGAAAAGAAAAAAAAATATTTGGCATCCTCTTTGTTGACCATTACCACTTTGTTTTTCCACCATCTTGACCAACTACCTCTCCTATGATGTTCACTCTACTGTGTTCAGATGTTTATTAGTTTCCATTTTCTTTGTTTCTTTGTTTCTTTCTTTGTTTCTTTGTTTCTTTGTTTGTTTGTTTGTTTGTTTGTTTGTTTCTTTCTTTCTTTCTTTCTTTCTTTCTAAGGCAACTGAGGTTAAGTGACTTGTCCAGAGTAAACAGCTAACAAGTGTCATGTGTCTGAGGCTGGATTTGAATATAGGTCCTCTTGACTCCAGAGCTGGTGCTCTAAACACTGTGCCACCTAGCTGCCCCTTCATCTGTTTTCTACTAATCTCCCAGTCACTTTTCTTTCTTCCCAAAAGCCAGTACCTAGCTCACAGGATGCTTCTCCACAATTATTCTTACCCCATCTAAATGCCCTCGCCTCCCAGTTTACTAGCTCCCTAACAAGTCTACTCCAACTATACACAGGAGGGGTCACACTTTAGACACCACACCCATATATATCCACACACATATACATATTCAACTGAATTGCCCCAGTTGCTGGAATTCCTAGTTGAAGCTTTATTTTGAGGTTGGGGAAAAGGAGCCCTCCAGAGAGTGAAAGGATACATGAAAGGAAGGTTAAAAGCACAGAAAGAGGAAGAGAAAGGAAATAAGAAAAGGGAAGAAAACAGAGGAGAATAGGAAGAAGAAAGAGAGGGGACTGGTAAAAAGTAAAGATAAAGTCAAGACCTTGAGGTCACAGATGAAATTCTATCCCCACCCACGCATACACACACCCATTAATTTTATTCTTATATACCCCATTATTTCTGAGATCCCATTTCTGTCCATAGGCCAAATGAAAGCTATTATATACTCCTTTTTCCTATGCCAAATATGGGTACATTTTCTATTAGCTGATTTAAAAAACCCTCCAAAAAAACCCCAAAGGAAATAAATCTGAGCTCTTGAGAGATTTAAATTTGTTGGAAGCGTTTTCTTTTTTTTTCTTTGACTTGTTTATTTACTTTCAGTTTACAAGATTCAGTTCCACAATCCCTTGAGTTTCAAATTTTCCCCTCTCCCTCTCCCCCACCATGGCAGTATGCAATCAAGTATAGGATCTGTAAGTACTTTCACATTGGACATTAGTCTGGTTGTACAGAAAGGTTGTAACCAATGGAGTGAACAACGGGAAAAAAAGAAACAAAACCAAACATGGAAAAGAACGATAGCATGTATTGCTTCTGTCTGAAGCATTTTCACAAAAGATCCTCTAAAAAGGATTACCCTATCCAGTTCATAATATGGATTTCATTTGAAAGTCAACTGGCATGGGTACAATCTGGGTCATGAGATTAGTAACGTTCTTTCTTATATTGAAGAGTGTGGAAGATCCTATCTTGAGGGTAAGAGAAGGGTCTTCACATCTACTTAAGGGTTCTCTTCCTGTTCTCCCTGTCATGAGAATGTCATAAGAATGACTCTTATTAAGAGAAGAAATAGGGGGTCATCTGGGTGGAATTTCTCCCCTGCTTCATCTACAGCTGAATCTATTCTGCCCAATAGAATGAGAAGGTAGGACAGCACCAACTGAAAGGGTAGGAATGAATTTAAAGGGGAGGAGAAGGAAGGAAAAAGAAAAGGAATGAAAAATTAGGAATGAAAATAGATCTTTAGGAAAAGTCTGTGGTTCCTCAATCTATAATAACCATAAAAGGAACTGACGAACAAAGTTATCTTTCCAGAAAAAAGTAGAGAATATAATTATGGGGGGGGGAATTGAGGAGCACATTATGCTTTCATGTTTGTGTATTGGAGAGTGAACAGATAATGGAAGGATCAGAGATGCTATCTAGTTTCTCTGCCACACCTTTGGTATCGAAACTCCTTCCACAGACAAAACTAAACAACAAATTAGAAATATATATTAACCTATAAGTAGATGGTTGAAAAGGCCACTGAAATGATGCTGGAATAGAATTGGAAGGAGAGTTAGAAATGTATTTGTACATATGTGTTTGTTCATATATATGTGTATGAACTTTCAGTAAAGATGTGATTAAATAAATTATATCTAATTTTATCAGCCAAAAAAAAAAACAAACAAAAAAAACAAAAAAAAAACCTCACTGTTCAGGGCAGAAAGGTGAATATATAAAATATGTCCTTCTCCGACCATAATGCAATAAAAATTATATGTAATGAAGGGCCATGGAAGGATAGACTAAAACTAATTGGAAACTAACTTAATCCTAAAGAATGAGTGGGTCAAACAAAAAATTATCCAAACAATTGGTATCTTCATTCAAGAGAATGAGAATAATTAGAAAATATACAAAAACTCGTGGGATACAGCAAAAGCAGTTCTTAGGGGAAGTTTTATACCCCTGAAGGTGTACATAAATAGAACAGAAGAAATGGAGTTCAA
>JAQQSW010005131.1:0-14272 GCA_028646575.1 Pseudocheirus occidentalis | reverse complement strand
TGAGTCAATTTGCTCTTTAAGGTATTGTTTTCTTCAGTCAGGTTGTTGACTCTCTTTCCGTGACTTTCTCACATCATTCTCATTTCACTTTCCAATTTTTCCTCAACTTCTCTTATTTGGTTTTCAAAGTCCTTTCTAAGTCAATCCATAACTAGTAAGCATTCTTCCAGTGTCTTGGAAGCATTTGGTGAGGGATTTCTGACTGAGTTGTCTTCCTCCCGCTCCATGCTTTGATCTTTTTTGTCCATAAAAAAGGATTCTAGAGTTTTACTGCTGTTCCTACCTCTCTTCCTTTTTCTCATGTTGGCCAGTCTATTAATTGCTTGATTTTTTATCTCTGTGGAACTCTGCTTCCTGGAGGGGGAAAGCTCTGTCCCAAATCGCTGGGGCCTTCACAGCTGCCAGAGCTATTAGTGGGGTGCTGCAGCCCCCCCCCCCGGTTTTGGCTCACTGAAAGCACACCCTAGGACCACCACTCAAGACCACAATCCAAATCCAGGGCGCTCAACGCAAGAGCCCGTGGCCCTGATCAATCACCTCACCCCCCCTGCTATCTGCAGGCCAAGGGTTCTGAAGCAGCCCAGTGGAGGTCGCTGCTGCTCTCAGCTGTTCCTGCTGCCACAGCCGCCTTCCGCTGCTTCCTTGCCCTGGGAGCAGTTTGGCCGACCAACTCTTCCCCGAATTTAGAAAAATCCACTGACCTTTCTCTTAGCCGTTTTTTCCTCTGGCCTGATAAATGTGGTAACTGTGCCTCCAGTGTAGGCAATCTGCTCTCATATAGACTGGGCTCCGCCTGACTGCCCCAGGGGCTGACCAGGTCGGGGTTTCTGCCGTAGCTCCCAAACTGCTGTTAAGAGCCCCACCTGCTGAGCTGCCTGTAGCAACAGATGTGTTTTCTGTCTTTTGGAGAGTTTTGGAGCTTGAAAATCTGTTTTAGAGTCCCATTTTATGAGTTTTTAGCATGTTTGCGTGGGAGCTGTGGTGCTTTTCTGCTTCTACGCTGCCATCTTGGCTCCATTCCCCCCCCCCCCAATGATCTCTTAACTGCCGAATCTAATATCCTTTTCTCAATCCTCATCTTTTCTGAAATTTCTGCTAATTATAATGCTGTTGGCCATACTCATGCCTTCTCCCTGGATTCTCATGGTATTATTCTCTCCTGGTTCTCCTATCTAACAGACCTCTCCTTCTCAGTCTTCCTTGCTGAAACTTCATCCAATTCACACATGCTTATGAATGGTGCCTGCCAAGACTGTTTTAGAGTCCTCTTTTCTCCCACTGTAACATTTTGCTTGATGATGCCATAATCACTTAGGAATTCTTATCTCTATATAGATGATTCTCAGATCAATTTGTCCAGTCTTAACCTCTTCTGATTTCCTGTCTAACATCTCCAACCACATATTGTACGTTCTGAACTAGATGCTCTACAAACATTTTAAAGTTAACCTGTCCAAACCTATGCTCATTATCTTTCTCCCCACAGTCCTCCTTTCTTTCTAACTTGTTTTACTGTCAAAATTTTATAGTCAGTATCAAATCTAAGTGTCATCCTCAAATACTCACTCTTCCTCCCTATAATATCCAGTAAATTGACAAGAACTGTTTCCTACTTTTTTAACTTTTAAAGATTTTATTCACTTATTTAATTTTATTCATCTTTATTATATGCTATATATTAATTATATATAATCTTTCATTTTATTATTTATTATAATAACTATAGTTCTATTTATTATTTGATTTTTATTTTCATTTTTAACTGCATTTTTAATATTTCTGCTCTCTTCTTTTCTCTGACACTGCCAATCCTCTAACATAGAGGCTCTCATCCCCTAAGTCTTGCATGATTCGGCTGGCCTTCAGATTGATCTCTCTGCCATCCCAGTCCAGCCTCCATTCAGCTGTCAAATTGATCTTCCTTAAGCATAGGTCACCTCCATATTTAATAAACTTCCCTGGCTCTCTATTACCTCCAGCATTAAATATAAAACCTCTGTTTGACTTTTAAAGTTCTCCATAACCTATGCGATTCCTCCCTTTCCAGTCTTCTTTATCTTATTTTCCTCCACATACTTTATGATATAGTGACACTGGCTCCTTGCTGTTCCCTGAACAGGACAAATCATCTCCAAATTTTGAGGGTTCCTCCATGCCTGGGACCCTGTCCTTCCTAATCTACTTTTCAATTCTGGTCTCCTTCAAGACTTGGCTAAATCCATTTCTTCTAAAGAAGCCATCCACTGTTCTTAATCTCAGTGCCTTCTTCCTGACATTATCTCCAATTTATCCTGTTTATACCCTGTTTGTACCTAATTCTTTGCATATATTCTACTCTATTAGTCTGTGAGTTCCTTTAGAATGGAGATTGTTATTGTTCTGTTTTGGCTTTGCCTTCCATTGTTTTCCCAGTACTCAGCATAACACTTGGCACAAGGTAGGTACTTATTAAATTCTTAGTTTACTTTTAGCACCAAGTGATAACCATTTTATGTACTATGAAGAAAAGACATAGCTACAGAAAGAAAGGACCTCATAGCTAATCTAGTCCACCCCCCTCATTTTGTAGATGATGAAACTGAGGCCCAGAGTGGCTAAGTGACTTGTACAAATGTTACAAAGCCAGGGGGATTTGAAAACAGGTCCTCTGACTCTAAGACCCATGATCATATTGCTGTACCACACTGCCTCCAAATGTTTTCATCCACGGTAATCAATGTAATATTAATTAAAATGCTGTATTATAATTAGAAATGAATAGACAGAGTTCGCCTACCCCCATTAAATTGGAACCTGAGACTTCCAGCTATATCTCTAGATTTTAAGAAAACTAAGTATTGTATATTCTTTTTTTTTTTGCTTTTTTTTTTTGCTTTTTTTTGGAGGGCAGTTGGGGTTAAGTGACTTGCCCAAGGTCACATGGCTAGTTTTTTGTGCTAAGTGTCTGAGGCCAGATTTGAACTCAGGTACTCCTGACTCCAGGGCTGGTGCTCTATTCACTGTGCCACCTAGCCGCCCCGGTATTGTATATTCTTACTAGGGTCCTTTAAAATGAAAGACTGCTTTGATGAAATGAAGAGCAGGGAAGAAGAAACAGTCTTCTGGTTGATTTAGGTCAAAGTTTAAAGACGGTCTCTTTGAGAAGGATTTTAGTGAGCATTTGTTTTCACCATACACCTTCTATTCCAGCAACTCTCTAGGATGTTGGAGCAAATTCATGCAGCTGCTCTGAGGTTAGATTTGGCTAATGCGTCCTCAGTCGTGCCATGTTTTGATTTCTGGAGTTATGTTCCAAAGGTTAACAAAGTCCTCTTCATAAAAACATAGCAAACTGTCCTTGTGTGATGCACACATGCTTTAAACAACAGCAACAACAATCAAAAACCATCCTGTTCTTCTTGATGAGTGTAGTAAATTTTCCTAGAGTAGAATGCAATTAAGTATTTTCTCAATGGAAACTGAAAACTTTCATGCTTCCTGTGATAGCTTTGTGTTTTCTTGAAGGATACAAACTAAAGACATACCTGTCACACTTAAATACCTATATTTAAATATGGTAGACTTTTGGAAGATTTGCATATGGATTGGGATTGGTGAGTAAAATTACTTAACATGAATGTACATCTTTTGTTACTGAATTATTTTTGTTATAGAATTCTGTTTTTGCTTTTTGTTTTTTTGTGTTTTGGAAGGTGGAGGGCAGCGTAATTGGGGTTGACTTTTGCCCAAGGTCACATGGCTAGTAAATGTTTAGTGTTTGATGTCGGATTTGAACTCAGGTCCTCCTGACTCCAGGGCGGGTGCTCTATTCACTGTGCCACCTAGCCACTCCTGTTATAGAATTCTCAATGGTATTTTCACTGTGCTCATAGAATCACCATTTAAGAAGTGGAAGGGACCTTAGAGACCATCTTATCCAACCTCTTCCTTTTGCAGATGAAAGTGTCATTGTGGGCTTAATGAAGTTATGTGACTTGCCTAAGGTAACACAATGAGTAAATGGCAGAAGCAGTTGTCAACACAGTTGCCTTAGACTCCAAACCTCTAACTCTTCCAATGGATTGTGTTAATCAGAAAAAGTTTTAAAATCATATGTCTTCAATTAGAAGTAGTTAGTCCTGAGGTCAGTGTCTGCAAGTCACTGTTCTGGGTGACTTGAAACCACAATTTTCAAGTGAGATCAATTTCTCTCACCTGTAAATTTATGACTGAAGCTAACAAACCAAAATCTGTTGTATGTTTTGCTTTTAACAAACTATATTTATCAGAGTACTCTAACTTAGATATTCTCAGTTTGGGTTTAAAATTTTTATTTACGCAGGCACAAAGATTTCCTGATTTTGGAAGAAATCTTGTCCCATGTAGCTTTAAGACAACGTGATTTTATTCTTGTGATGAGTACTTCACTGCGCAGCCTAATGCATTTGATTTGTCCAAATATCAAGAGGCATCTTCTGCCAAAGGGTCCTTTGGCTAAATGTGTTGCTCATCATACAGGATCAAACACTCTCTTAGAGTGTTTCAGGCTTCATTCATTATGTTATAGTCCATTCTAACATCTCCATTCTTTGGGGTTTGATTTTGAAGTCAGAGACACTTTTGCTCCAAAGATATTAGAAGTTAGAACCCTGGCTGGAAGGAGAAAGCAGGAGATGGGGCTCAGCCAGGGAAGCCAGGAAGCTGTTATTGTGAGAAGAAGATTTGTTGAATAAATCAAATGAGACTTATCAGGAACTGTGTTGCTGCTCTAAGTGTTTCTGGTAATGCAACCATTTCCAGCCAAGCTCCCATTAAAAAGGAGGAGGGAGGAGAGGAGAGAGAACTTTGCAAACTCATCTGCTTCTCCAAATAGAACTCAAGCAATTTAGGAAATATGTTCATTCCTATGCATCACTTGAATTGTCGGACTCTGTCATATGAAGTAAAGCATGGCCATTCTGTTTAACCCTTCGGCAAAATTGTAAAGTAACTATTGTTACTCTTGAGCTTTCCTGATACTCTTTCTATTTGACCCCCCCCTTTTTAATAGTACCCCTCTTACCATAGCTGGGCAGTCTTATTCCTTCATCCTATCTCCCTAAGTTTTCCAGTGTCTCTCAACGTGGTTCTTCTCATAGGAGTGTCTGGGAATCACCTCTTACCCCACACCTTATTAAAACTAATCTTACCCTACTATTTAATATGATTTATCAGATAATGCTTTAATTTATTCCTCTCACAGATAGCTTTTAAAAAGAGAGAGAAGAAAAAGAAGAAGAGAGAAAGACAGAGACAGAGACAGAGAGAACACTACTTCTACCATTACCTTAGGAATTTTTCCTAAATGATGGCCTTATGAAGCTTCCAGAGGACATCATGACTCCAGATTGGCTGAGAGACTTGTGAAGCTGTAAATCTGTGTAAGGATAGTGTTACAGTACATGTCCTTTTAGACTTATAACAAGGTAATTATTTGCAACAGTTATGTTAAATCACTGTATGGGGAAGATCATTTAAAAGACTTTTTAAATTTAATAAGATCTATTTCAAATCTATTTAGAAGATGAATATTGTTCCTCATGACTTTTTTCTCCGAAGTCTACATCCATACAAATATGCAGCATCATTAGAGCAGAAAGTTCCTCAGTCAATCAAGAGTCATCTATCTCTCTAGGACTTAGCAGACAACATGACATAGTGTGGGAAAACCCTTTTAAACCTGGAAGAATGTATTTGAAAAAGCAGAATGGTAAACAGGTAAATTGAATTGATATTTATTTTGTTTTTTGCATAATGGGCCTGCCTTACTCTTCAGATGCCATCACACAGACCCATTTTCCCTTTGTGTAAGAACTGCATTGTAACTTAGTGGAAGAAAGAGACACATTTATTTAATATCTATGTGTAAGATGATATGCTAAATTCAGAAGTGAACAGAGCTACAAAAAAGATATGTCTTCAGGGAGTTTACAATCTACTATGGGAGGTAAGACATGGAGCCAAATACTGTATGATAAGGTGGAATGTGTTGAGTAAAGGAAGTAAAAAAATATAGCAAAATAATAATATCTTCAGATATTTATTGCAGATGGTCATTATTCCTTCTTTCCAAATTGCTTAGGGTTGCCAGATGATTTAGGGTTCCAGATAATTTCCTAAGTCTTATCTAAGTTATAAATGAGCATCAAGTGAGCAGATGAAACGAAAGGTTCCTGACCTACTGAAGCAGCAGCATAAAGGAGGGTGGACACATGCAAGAGTTACTTGAGGGGTGGCTAGGTGGCACAGTGAATAGAGCATTGGCCCTGGAGTCAGGAGGACTTGAGTTCAAATCTGACCTCAGACACTCAAGACAAAAACTAGCCGTGTGACCTTCGGCAAGTCACTTAACCCCAACTGCCGTCCAAAGAGCAAAAAAAAACAAAAAAAGTTACTTGAATACAATTTTAGAATTTAAGGAATTTAAGCTTCTACCCCATTGGTTCATAAATCAAGGAACACATGATTAAGCAATTACAACTTGTCCAGAAAATTATTGTTTTCAGTTCCATTTATTTGTAGCTTTTCTATATCATAAAAGTCTTTACGTATTGTAAAGTTAACCTGTGACCAGAGTTGAATCATTTTAGGAAAATCAGATGTCGTGTTACCCGATATATTTAAAACATGTGAAATGACTGCTCCTTTTTTCATCACCATTATCGTGTGAGTTTATTGGTTCTTTTTCCTCCCCTTCTTTTAACAGCTGTTGACAGTGACAACTTACCTCCAGCTAAGTGAGAAGACGAGCAGCTGCTTGCAGTACCAAAGCCAATCTTCTGCCTCCATCATTTGGCTAATGTTTCTGTGAAAGAGGTGAGGCTTGTAATATCCAAGACTGCCCAAATTCACTGTATCTAGAATTTTACCAGTTTCTCTCACAAGTATTTAGGTTAACACCCATTTATCCTTTACACCCAAATAAGTTCTCTCACTAATTTTCCTTAAAGACAAACTGCAATATAAGAAGTCCGATTATTATCTTTTTATAAGTATTTTTATTAAGATTAGTTATAAAACTCAAAATGACAACAAAAGTGTTTTCTTTGTAAATTAGCTGAGTTAATATATAAGAGAACTTGAATTTGGGTCTTTGCTGAAGATTGTCTATGCAGAGCCTCTTTATGCCTTAGAGATGGCTTACTTTGGTTTTGAATGCTATGCTGTTGGAACTCTGGCTCTCATGGTCTCACCACCCTAAAAAGGCTTCAAGCAGAGGCCCAGAAAGGAATGAAATTTTATCATCAACCAGTTATGATAAGAAGAGTTTACTGTCAGAGTATTCTCACAGAGATAAAGCTTTTAGATCCATCAGCTCTTAAAGATAATCTAGCTGAGTTTTTGAGGGGTCACTATCAATGATAACAAATAAGAAGCAATTACAGATCTTTGGAGTATGTTTGGAATTGAAACTAATCAATTAGGAAATTGCTACAAGTTATGGCACATGAATGTCAAGGAATATTACTATGCTGCATGAGAAAATAAATACAAAGAAACATGGGAAAGGAACAAATGAAAAGATAAAAACTGAAGTATATTACAACCAGGAAAACAATGAATACAATCATTCAGTGTCAGTGAAATGCACAACAGCCACAGAAGCAAGATGTTGAATGCTTCAAAATTGTAGTGTCCAAGTCTAGTCCCAAAGGAGAGATATGAGGAACCCATTTCTTTGCAGATGCAGGGGACTATGGGTGTGGAACACTGTATACAATGTCAAATTTTTTCAATATGTTGAATAGTTTTGCCAAACTTATTTTTTTTTCTTCTTAATTTTTTTTTCTCCTAAGAGATGCCTTTTGGCAGAGGTGGGAGAAAAGAAGGGATATACTTGTAAGAGTAAGCAATTTCAAAATGAAATAAAGCTATTTTAAAAAGTCCTATTAAATCAAAATATATTTTATATGATTTCATACGTATAATTGATATCATACTGCTTGCCTTCTCAGTACATTGGGAAGGGGGTGAGAGGGAAAAAAAATTTAAAGCCAAATTGAAAAAAAGATATCAAAAATAAATAATATATTTTAAATGGCAAAAAAAATTAACATTTGAATTTATTATAGATAAATGTAGTAATCGTTATTCTACAGGCAGTTATACCACAAAAAATAGACATCTGCTTCAGCATGAGGAAAATCTTGTGTTCAAGACCACTCTGACAAATATAGAAGCTGTGACCCGGGATAAGTCTTTTCATCTTTTGGCATTCCCAAGCAACTTTCTAAGACTAAAAGTTGCAGAGCAGTTACCGATAGATATTGGTGGAGAAAGTTCCATCATATTCTACACAGAAGAAATCACAGTTCTGGTAAGGGAAAAACAATTATTATCCACTGACACAATCTAGGACATAGTAGATCCAACAATTAAAGAAGAGTTAAATTTGACCTTTAAAGCTATTTTTTTCTCAAAATTCATTTGACTCAAACATATCTCAAATTATAGCCTAGTGATTGGATAATTCAAGGGTTCTTCACCTTTTCTCTGTGTGTCTTGGAAACTTTTGCCAGGCTGGTGAAGACTCAGATTCTCTCTTTTTTTAAAAATATTATTCAAAATGGAGTGAAAATAAAGATGTATTTGTTTTCCTCTCCAAGCCAATGGAGCCCAGGTTAAAAACCTCTGGTACAGTGGAAAGAATGCTGCGTTTGGAATCAGTTGGTTGTTTCTTAGTCATTTTTCAACTGTGATTGACGTTGATGATGCCATTTGGGGTTTTCTTGGCAAAGATACTAGAGTGGTTTGCATTTTCTTCTCCACCTTATTTAACAGTGTAATGCTAATGAAATCAGAAGATCTTCCATGCCCCTTTCTGTTGGCACCTAGTAAAGGCACTTAGCACCTAGTAAAGGCACTTAGCTCCTTACTTCCAGTTGTCTTTAATGCTAATGAAATCAGAAGATCTTCCATGCCCCTTTATATTGGCACCTAGTAAAGGCACTTTGCTACTTACTTCAAGTTAACTCCTTGGGAGTAGTTAGCACCTTAACAGGAAGGAGCTGAACAGGGAGGAGCTATACTGTATATAAGGAAGAGAACCAGGAAGACCTTCAGATTTTTCTCTCAGTCACCACCTGGAGACTGCACCTTTTGCTGAGATCCTCCTTCTGTAGCTTCTACTGAGAACTTCCAAGGACCAGGCTGAGGGACTGTCGTGAGTCTGAGAGGGATCCTGCTTGAGGGAGCCTGTTCTATTTGTGAAGGCTTGGGAATGTGGGTGTCCACTGCATTAATTATGTGTATCAACATTGTGACCACTATAATGACTTTGGCTTCCTGGTTTTGGGACTTGTCCTTCTGGTTTTGGGACTCAGTGTTCTGGTTTCTGAATAAAGACCTTGGTTCTGCCTTCCATGTGGAGAGTTTGCTATATTTTGTGATCTAAAATTATACCAGCATATTCATAACCATCATGGGTGTTGTGAATGTCTCATTATTGATAAAAAACAAATGAGGAAACTGAGCCAAATAGGTTTAAGTGACTTGCCCAGGGACACACAATTATGTCTGAGACTATATTCAATCTGTTCTGCTATATACTACCTGTGCGACTTTGGGAAAATCACTTAAACTCTCTGGATCACAGCTTCCTTCACTCTATAATGAAGGCATTGGATGAGATCATCTAATCCTCTCTAGTTTACAAACCTATGAAATTCTTGTGATTGAAACTGCCTTATCAATGCACAAATACATCTCATGAGAAGGTATCATGCATGAAGTTGTAGTATGAAAAGCAATTGTCCAAGGGTAAATAATTCACAGATCACGAGAAAAAGGTCATGATGGTAAGAAATCAATGACAAGCAGAACATAATATTTAAGTATTCAAGGAAATGAGCTAATTTGATGACATTTTTCTTCTACCTCTACCGGGCCAGAGCTAATAGAACACACCAATTTCTTTTTTGTGGGCAGTATCTTTGATGCTTGAATGAGTGATCACAGAGTGTTAATGTTTCTCAGATTCACCTCATTATGCATTCTCACTTTCATTGCAGACTGTAAGGAAAACAGAAAATGATGCAAAATTAATATATCCTCCTGATATTCTGAAAATGGAACTGTATGATTTTATTCAAAAGGTAAAACTGGACATCTAAAAGACGTACATGACTGTCAAAAAGTTCTAAGTTCATATCATGCCATTTGTGCTAGATTTTTAAAAAAATTATTCTTCCTGAATAACCTTTTTCCTGACACTTCTTAATCTTCCTTTACAATATTTCAAAGTTATGTCTCATTTTCAAAATGTGTCATTATGCAGAGGGAGTTAAGTTGTAAAAAAAGAGGAAGAATAGTTGAGTCCTGTTCTCAAATAAAGAGGTTTCTTTTTAATAACAGCTTTGTTTCCATAGTAGATTTGCAATTTTTTTCCATTAGATTTGGTTAAATTTTTCTAAAAACCAACTTCTGACAGTACAAATTATGATATTGGTTTATGGTATTTGAATATAATACAAAAGTATCTTTTCATTTCCATTGTCTCTGCTTTATATTTTAAGGACGTGTTAAGAAGTACAATTGTGAATAACTTTCTGTTTTTTCTTATATTGATTTTAATTTTATAGGAATAACACTTTTTAACTTTCCATTTTATGTATTTAATCAGATATTTCCCAAATTAAAAGACTGCCATGTGTTTGGATTAAGCAAGATATTTACTACTGAAACTGACAGAATTCTTTAAGGGTTGATGGCCCATGTATGTGAATTATGTTTGTATACTCAGATTTGTAAGGCAAATAAATGCCTTACAAGGTGCATGCAATTTAAGCTGAGACATTCTTGCCCACTCTACCTATGTGATGGAGATCTGAATGGGAAAGATTCTATTCACCTTATTCTATGTTCCTTTGTGTAGGGGTATGAAGAAAAGCACACGTTTGCTGCATTATTTTCTTACTATTCAAACCACCCTTACTCTTCTCAAAACTTTTTTAAAAAATAGGGACATAATTGATATGATTATCCTTCATTACCTCCTTTTCATGGAAAACATCTCACAAAGAAATTTATAATCATTTTATCTAGTAATAATTACAGTAATGGTAAGAGCAGTCATGTATATATTGCTTTAAGCCTGGCAAAGTGCTTGACATATGTTCTCTAGTTGTATGTAGAATTCTCTATGTCATTCTTGATACTTCACATTACTGTAGCCAAAGAACTTTTTGAAAAATCAGTAATAAAAGCTTATGAGAGGAAAGCATGCTATTAGCCAAATTAGGCATTCCCTCAGTGGATATTGTTATATCAAATAATTTTATATTTGGAAAGAATCAGAGAGGTCAGGTCATTCTAAACACTCAAAATGGAATCTCCTTTATAACACATGTGACAAATCATCATGTATTCTTTCCTTGAAGGTTTCCAATGACTGGGAGCCCCTTTACTTCTTAAGGCAGCCTGTCCCATTTATGGCCAGATAGGTTGAATTATCATGAAGTTTTTCCTAACCTCAAGTCTAAATTTGGTTCCTTGCTACTGTACACATGGTTCTTTGTTCTTCCTCCTAGGGGTAAACACAACAAGTGTATTATGTCTTTAACAGGTGACCTCTTCAAGTACTTGATGACAACTATCTGAGTCTTGGCTGCCCCAAGTTAAAATTCCTCATGAGATATGAATTCAAATCTTTTCATCATCCTGGCTGTCTTCCACTGGGTGTTCTCCAACTGATCAATGTCCTTTCTAAACTATGATGCCCAGATAAGAACAGAATATTCAGATTCTCCTGACCTTACTCCTAAACACTTTTTTTACCATTCTGTCTAAGATTACATTAACTCATCTCACTGCTGACTCATTTTGAATTTGCATTCTGCTAAAATCCCTAGATATGTTTCACACCAACTGCTACATAATCATGCCTCCCCCACCTAGTATTTATGAAATTGATCTTTTAAATATGTATAAGGTTTTACATTTAACCATGTTGAATTATATTTTTATAAACTTTATTCCAATGTTTTAGCCCTTTATGACCCTTTAAAATCCTGTCATCTCCAATGTTCTTTCTTCCCCTTATTTTTCTGCCATCTTCAATGTACAATATATACCACAATAAGATATGTATGTATATGTGCATATATATGTACATGTATATATATACATATGTGTATATGTGTATCTATAGAGAGACACAGATATACATATAAAATACACATCTATCTGTGTTTGTGTTTGTGTGTATGTGTGTATGTGTACATGTATTAGTATAGGCCCAAATCCGGAGATCACTTACATGAAGATCTCAGTCATGAAGATCTGAATTCAAAGAATGCTATCCCTAGAATGACAAGTTTTACAATGACAAAGATCTGTTATATCATCAAAGTTAGATATAATCCCACTATTCAAGTGGAAATCACTGATAAAATAGTCAGTAATTTATTATTATAAAATATTTATTCTCTTGGTCATTAGAAGATTTACTCCACTAAGAGTCAGAAAACGTTAGTATGAATCATACTTCCAGGAGAAGATACCAGGAAGATGGTGGGATAGGTCAGAAAATTACAAGCTCTCAAGATTTTCCCCCAGAAAAGAGTTAAAATAGTACCTTAAGGTGAACAAAGTGTGTCTAGAGATAAATAAGAACAGGGGCATAACCAGGGTCCTCCTGGGACAATTTGAGAAGACCAGAAGAAAAATCCCAGGATGAGGTTTGATCCCTGAGAAGAGAAAACACCTCCAGCCTGGATTCTGTTTTAGCAGCAAGTGGCAAGCCTCTTAAACAACGGGCAGCAAGCTCTGGGGCTTATTTGGTCTGAGAGGATACCCTAGCCCCAGGTGCTGGAACTTTTGCCCTGGGGATAGTGAGGGGAGTTGGGCCTCTGAGCCCAGGAAGATCGAGGGAACCTCTGCTGATCAGGAACCCCAGACCCAGCTGAGCAGTGGAGGTGAGAAGGAACCATCACATATCCAAAGGGTATGGAAGGATTATGGCAGAAAGCCCCTGACTGTGGGCACTTATAGGAGGATAGAGGTTTGGCCTTGACTTTAGGCAAGAGGAAAGGACTGAAGATGTGGGGTAAGAGGCACTATTTCCTACACCCCAGGGCTAGAGGTGTCTACATATAATTAAGCTGTCTCAAAAAAAAATCCCACAGGCAAAGGAAAAAGAATCCAATCACAGAAATCTGCTATGAGAATTGAGATAACCAGGGTTCATCTTCAGAGGAGGATATTGAAGTAAAGAAACCCCCAAAGAGTAATGTCAAATGGTCACTTGCATAAAAAGAATTTATAGAAGATCTTTAAAAAGACTTTAGAAATCAAATGACTGATCCAAGAAAAAACAAGAAGGATATGAAAGGAAAATCAAACAACCAGAAAAGGAGATCCAGAATCTTAAGGGAGAAAATAATGATTTTAAAATTGGAATTGTACAATATGAAGCCATTGAAATTATAAGATAACAAGAAATGATAAAACAACGTATTAATAATTTAAAAAATAGAAGAGAAAGTGAAACATCTTATAAGAAAAAAACAACAGATATACAGAATAGATCTAGAAGATGAAATATAAAAATAGACTAATTGAGTTATGAAAAGAAAATCTTGATACTATAATACAAGCAAAAATTTTTTAAAATTGTCCTAAAGCATTAGAAGGAGGGAAAGTAGAAATAGAAAAAAATCCATCAATCACCACTTAAAAGAGATCCCATGAGAAAAACTCATAGGAATATCACAGTTGAAATCCCCAGCTCAAGGGATAAAACACAATAAAAGCATTAATATTAAAACAATTTAAATATGCTGGTACCATGATTAGAATTACACAAGACCTAGCAGCAGAGACATTAAAGAACCACAGGTCTTGGAACACAACATATTGAAGAAGAAAAGAACTGGGGCTCTCCCCAAAATATCATACCCTACAAAGTTAACAATTATCTTGAATGAAAAAAATGGGGATTGATAAACTCTCAGATTTTCAAGACTTTGTTAAAAAAATCCTGAACTTAACAGAAAATTCTACATACAAGAATCAATATAAATATAAGGTATATAGCAAAGATGGATTATAAAGGATTCATAAGGACATACTGTTTATATATGTAAAATGTAAAATTTGTGTCTCAGATTCTTATTTTTTTAATTTAGTTTTTATTTGTTTTCTTGTTTACATTATTCATTTTCATTACATTTTTTGAATTACACATTTTCTCCCCGTCTTGCTCCTGCCCCAACCCCATAACAGCAATCCCACTGTAAAGCCCCTCCCCTGCTCT
>JAQQSW010005130.1:0-14272 GCA_028646575.1 Pseudocheirus occidentalis | reverse complement strand
TGAATTCTTTCAAGTTCTATTTTGCCCTCTGATTCTAAAACATCAGGGCAATTTTCTTTGAGGATTTCTTGAAGGATGCTTTCCAAGTTCCTTTCCTGGTCATGGGTTTCAGGTAGATTAATAATTTTCAAATTGTCCCTCCTGGGTCTATTTTCCGGATCAGTGGTTTTTTCAAGGAGATATTTCACATTGCTTTCTATTTTTTTGTTTCTTTGTAACTGTTTAATTGTATCTTGGTTTCTCATAGAGTCATTAGCTTCTGCTTCCTCCACTCTAATTCTGAAGGAATTATTCTTTTCAGAATGCTTTTGAGATTCTTTCTCCATTTGGGAAATTTGATGTTTTAAGGCATTCTTGTCCTCATTGGCTTTCTGGGTCTCTTTTGCTGTTTGAGTTAAACTATTTTTTTAAACTGTTGTTTTCTTCAGTCAGGTTGTTGATGCTCTTTTCATCATTTTCTTGCATCATTCTCATATCTCTTCCCAATTTTTCCTCCACTTCTCTTCTTTGCTTTTCAAAGTCCTTTTTCAGATTATCTATAGCTACTAGGCATTCTTCAAGTATCTTGGAAGCAGTTGGTGTGGGAGTTCTGACTGTGTTGTCTTCCTCCCGTTCCATGCCTTGATCCTTTTTGTCCACAAAAAAAGGGTTCTAGAGTTTTATTGTTCTTATTTTGCTTCATTCTCCTCATGTTGGCCAGTCAATTAATTTAGCTTTGTGAAACTCTGCTTCCAGGGGGGAAAGCTCTGTTCCAAATCGCTGGGGTTATCCCAGCTTTTGGAGCTATTAGGGGGGTGTTGCCACCACCCCCCCAGCTTTGGCTTGCTGAGAGTGCATCCCAGGACCACCACCCAAGACCACAATCCAGATCCAGGCTGCTCAACGCAAGAGCACTTGGCCCTGATCAAATGATTCAGCTCCCTGCGGAGTCCGCAGGCCAGGGGCTCTGAAGCAGCCCAGTGGGGGCAGCTGCCAGTTTCAGTACTTCCTTCCCTTCCCCCACTGCTTCGTTGTTCTGGAGGCAGATTGGCCTAACTGCTTTTCCTACCCTGAAATTAGTTTGAAATCTTCACTTTCACTGACCTTTCTTAATCCTTATTGTTCCTGCTTTAACAGATGTGAAGATTGCTCCAGGTGCTGTAGATCTGTTCTGTGGGGTAGACTTACACTGCGGCTTGGGAGGCTTGGTTCCTCCCCACCAACCTGGAGCCTGAGTTTCCTTTTCAGACTACTCTCATCTCAGCTCCTGGCCTTCCCATGATGAGCCTCTCCTGTGGAGCTGCCTTTCTCTAATCCTTTTTTTCATACCTTGGTAGATGTGGAGGTGCTGAAGGTCTCCTGTAAACTGGCTGCAGTCCAGCTTGGCTCCTCCTGAAGGCCCTGGGGCCTGGCTGCATTTCAATTTCAGGCTGGGCTGACCTTGGCTCCCGGCCTGTGATGAGCCCCTTCTGCTGACCTGCCTTCAGTGAGAGATGTGTTCTCTGTATTTTTGTGAGTTTGAGAGCCCTAGAATTTGTCTGGGGTCATATTTTATGGGTATTTAGGGTGGCTCTGTGGGAGCTGCAGAGCCTTGCTGGTTCTACACTGCCATCTTGGCTCTTCCCTGTCCAAACCCCTCCTTCAATCTTCCTTGATTCAGACACCCAACTTACCATATTGTTTGCCTGTAAAAGTTCTTATGACTGGGGCTGAGGTCACCTCCCAACCCAATTAGGCCCATGGCTCGCTGCTTTTTGTTTCAGTCGAAGTAGCCTGGTGGTGTTTAGTCTTTACAGGATGAAAACATTGATCTTGGATTTTTCCTCACATCTTCAGTGATTCTCAGAAGAGGATCATTGTTCTGCTCCAGCTCTTGTTTATTTTTTAAATAAATTATGTATTTTTTATTTGCATTTAGTTTGCAACATTCAGTTTAACAAGTTTTTGAATGGCAAATTTTCTCCCCATTCCTGTACTTCCCCAACCCCTCCACCATGACGGCATGCAATCCAATACATTTTCTACAAGTACCTTCACATTAACCATTACTCAGTTTATAAAAAAGGATTGTAACCAATGAAATAAACAATGAGAAAGAAAATAAAACAAAACGAAAGAGAGAGAGAAAGAAGGTAGTTGATTCAATCTGTATTCAGACTCTGTAAGTCTTTCTCTGGACATGGTTAACCTTTTTTGTCATGAGTCTTTTGGAGTTGCCTTATACCCTTGCATTTCTGGGAGGATCCCAGTCTATCAAAGTTAGTAATCACTCATACATTGTTTCTGTAATTGGGTACAGTGTTCTCCTGGTTCTTTTCCCCTCACTCAGCATCAGTTTATATAAGTCTCTCCAGGTCATTATAAAGTATGTCTGTTCCTCATTTCTTATATCACAAGAGTGTTCCATTACATTCATATACCACAACTTGTTTAGCCATTTCCCAATTGATGGGCATCACCATGATTTCCAATTCTTTGCCACCATAAAAAGAGTGACTATAAATAATTTTGTATGAATGGTTCTTTTCCCACTTGTATGGTCTCCTTGGGATATAGTTCTAGAAGTGGAATGGGGAGTAAATGCACATTATTGTAACCCTTTAGGAATAGTTCCAAATTGTTCTCCAGACTGGTTGGATCAGTTGATAACTCCATCCACAATACAACATGGTTCCAATTTTCCTACGTCTTTTCAAGTATTTATCATTTTCCTATTTTGTCATGTTACCCAAACTGACCAGTGAGATGTGGTACCTCAGAGTTATTTTGATTTGCATTTCTCTTATCAATAATGATTTAGAGCATTTTATATGATTACAGATATCTTTAATTTTTTCCTCTGAAAACTGTCTGTTCATTTCCTTGAGCGATTTATCAATTGGGGAATGATTTGTTTTCTTACATATTTGACTCATTTCTCTGTATGTTTTGGGAATGAGGCCTATATCACATATTTTTATCCTTCCCTCCTCATCTTGGTTACATTGACTTTTTGTACAAAAGCTTTTAAATTTAACGTAATCAAAATTATCCATTTTGCATTTCATAATGCTCTCTATATCTTTTGGGGTCATAAATTCTTCCATTCTCCATAAATCTGACAGGCAAACTATTCCTTGCTCTTCCAAATTGCTTACTACTCAACATAGAAGAGTTGTGAGGATAAGGAAGGATGACAAACCTTGGCTCCTTGTATCCAAAATGGAGCCCCTTGGAATTGACTTAGCAATAGGACAAGGGGACCAATATGACAGAGGGATATTCCAGGGTGAGAAAATCTCAGGCACTGAGGAAAGTTTTGGGATAGGAAGTCAGTAGAGTTATGGTAGTAAATTCAGGTGAATCAGAAGTATAAAGGAGAGAGGACTGGAATCAAGAAGATCTGAGTTCAAAATCTGCATCAGAAACAAGCTATTTGACTCTAAGTCACTTAAATGTTTATCAATATAATAATCTCTGAATACTGCTTACTAAAAATTTTAGGCCTGATATAGCTCACATTTCCATAATATTAAAAGTTTTGTAAGTATTCTAAGTTAAACATATATGCATATATACATATATGCATCATTTGTACCATTTTGCACATAAGGAAATTTAGACTTACAAAACTATTTTCCAATAGATGATTCATATCCAATGATATGAAAAGGTAGTTTTCAAAGGAGGCAAACCAAGCTATCAATAACTGCAGTAAAAAATATGTTCCAAATCATGAGAGAAATGAAAATTAAAACTTTTTTGAGATTCAATTTTCCATCAGATTGGAAAAGATAAACAAAAAAATGGGGGAAAATGAACATTTTTAGAGGATATGTGAAGAAATATACAAACTAATATACTATTGTTGGTGTTGTGAATTCTTATAACCATTCTGGAAAGTTATTTGGCATTATGACTCAGAAGCTATCAAATTACGCATATCCTTTACCCAGTGAATAATTCTACTAGGCTCTTTTATTAAAGAAATGAAAGAAAAAGGTAAAGAATGCAAACACACACACAACCATTGATAGGGGGCAGAGCACAAAGACAGTAGAGTAGAAACACAAACTTGGCATGAGCTCCCACTACAATCACTTCCAATACATGGAAAAATAGACTCTAAACAAACTTTAGAGCTACAGAATGAACAAAGTGACAGAGAAAAACAAATCTCTTGCTGATGGCAGTCTGGCTGGTGGACAGCAAGGGGCAATCACACTCATCTGGGAGCTGAGCACATTCCTGCCTGAGCTGTTTGGTTCCAGTCCCAGGGCAACCCCAACTAGCAGCAGCTAGAGCAGACTTCAGGAGAGTGAATCATTAGCAGCTGTGGTGGTCTCGAGACTTCTCAATCCATACACACCAAAGACAAAGTAAAAGGTCAGTGTGTAACTCTATTGGAACGTGGTGGGGGAGACAGAAGAACAATGTCTGGCACCTGTTCATGGGGCCAGAAGCAGCAGGGGCATGGTAGCTGTGCAGCCTCCTCAGAGTGGCTGACTCAGGAGCTCCTGGCCTGAAAATCTTAGGGGGACCGAGCATACATTCAGAAGGTAATTATTCTTGCTTTGATGTGCTTGAATCCAGATCATGGTCTTGGGAGATGGTCCTTGGGTGTGTGGCCAATGATCCAGAGCTTGTGGGAGGTGTAGAGATGGTGTCCTCTTAATAGCTCTGGCATCTGTGTAAACCCCAGAAATTTGGGACAAAGCTCTTTCCATTCTGGAAGCAGAATTCTACCACTCCAAAGAGCACAAAAGTCAATTAATTGGCTGGAGAGGTGGGCAAGCAGAGAGAGAACAAATAATCTACAGAATCCTTTTTTGGGGACAAAAAGGATCAAAGCATGGAGCAGGAGGAAGACAGTTAAGTCAAAACCCCTGAATCAAAAGCCTCCAAGTAAAATATGAATTTGTTACAGTCCATGCAGGAGCTCAAGAAGGATTTTGAAAATCAAGTAAGAGAAGTGGAGGAAAAATTGGGAAGAGAAATGAGAATGATGCAAGAAAATCATGAAAAGTGAGTCAACAGCCTAGTAAAGGACAGCCAAAAATACACTGAAGAAAATAATAACTTAAAAAATAGATTAACTCAAATGGCAAAAGAGGTCCAAAAAGCTAGTGAGGCAAAGACTGCCTTAAAACACCAAATTTGCCAGTTGAAAAAGGAATTTTAAAAACTCACTGAAGAGAATAACTCCTTCAAAATTAGATTGGAGCAACTGGAAGCTAATTACTTTATGAGAAATCAAAACACTCTAAAACAGATCCAAACAAATGAAAAAATAGAAGGCAATGGCAAATATCTCATTGGAAAACCCATTGACCCAGAAAATAGATGCAGGAGAGTTAATTTTAAAATTATTGGACTACCTGAAAGCCATGATCAAAAAAGAGCCTAAACATCATCATTCAAGAAATTCTCAAGGAAAAATGCCCTGATATTCTAGAACCAGAGGGCAAAATAGAAATTGAAAGAATTCACTGATCACCTCTTGAAAAATATTCACAAAAGAAAACTCCTAGGAATATTATAACCAAATTCTAGAGTTCCCAGTTCAAGGAGAAAACACTGCAAGCAGTCAGCCAGAAACAATTTGAGTACTATGGAAACACAATCAGGATAACACAAGACCTAGCAGATTCTATATTAAGGGATCAAAGGGCTTGGAATATGATATTCTGGAAGTCAAAGGAGCTACTACTAAAATCAAGAATCACCTACCCAGGAAAACTGAGTATAATGCTACAGGGTAAAATGGTCATTCAATGAAATAGAAGATTTTCAAGCATTCTTGATGAAAAAAAAACAGAAATTTTAACTTGCAAATACAAGAAGCAAGAGAAGCATGAGAAGGTAAACAGGAAAAAGTAATCATAAGGAACTTATTAAAGTTGAAGTATTTACATTGTTATATGGAAAAATGATCCTTGTATCTAATAAGACTTTTCTCAGTATGAGGATAGTTGAAGGGAATATATGTGTGTATACATATATGTTTGTATACGATGGTGTGTCTATATAAATATGTGAGTGTGAGCATATGTATGTTCATGTATACATAGGCAGAGGGCATAGGATGAATTGAATATCAAGGGATGGTATCTAAAAAGTAAAACTAAGAGGTGACAGAGGAATATATTGGGAGAAGGATAAAGCAAGAGGTAGATTAGGGTAAATTAAGGTCTCGCCTCCCAGCCTGCTGCAATGAGCCCCACCTGCTGATCTGCCTTCAGTGAGAGTGTTTTCTGTATTTTTGTGAGTTTGGGAGCCCTGTTTGTGGACTGAGAGCTCTGGAAGCCACCATTGCTACTGCTGCTTATCCAATTGTCCCAAAGGTCTCCTGTTGGCTTGCCAGGGCAGCCTGTAATGCACTGCATTTCACTCTCACCTTAGTGAAACAGACCTTCCCTGTTGACCTGCTAAATTTTCTTGGCTAGAAACTTCTTTCACCCTGCTCTTTTGTTGTCTCTTCGGCTACAGAATTCATTTTGAAGCTTAAAAAAGTTGTTTGGAGGGGAATTTGGAAGATCTCAGATGTGTTCCTGCCTTTACTACCCCATCGTAGCTCTGACTCTTTTCCCAAAAGTTCTAATGCAATTTTAAGCCATTAGAGTTCAATATTTAAAAAGAAAAACAAGCTATATCTAATTGATACCCACAATTTCACGTGTAATCCCCATTGTCTTCAATATTGTGTATGTTGGAATGTGTATTTTGCCTGATGTTTAAGTTCAGTGTGTATGTGTGGTGTGTGTGTGTGTGTAATTATGGATACATGTGCTTATGCTCACAGAGATGTATGCATATACATATATACACTTATGTGTGTATACATATATAAAGAATCACAAAATCTCAGAGTTCAAAACAACAAATGAATTCACTTAATATTCAACCAGGAGCTCCTGTACAATATGCTCAAGAAGGAAAAATCAAGCTTTTGCTTTAAGTCTTTTACTTTAGGGAAACCCACTACCCAAAATATAGCCTACCCCAGTTTTCAATAACTCAAATTGTTAGGAAGGTGTCTTTTTCACATTATATGAATCCAAAATTGTTTCTTTGAACATTTCATTTCCTATGTCTGATCTTTAGAGTAAATATATATACACATATGAATCTCTCTTACATGTGACAACCATTTAAATACCTAAGGCAAAGATGACACAATCTCTGTTTTTGTTTCTTTTCCAAGATTAATTTCCCTTAATACTCCCAGTCCTCATTTAGCATGAATTTAAGGTCCATTTACCATCCTTTCTCACTTCCTTTGGAAATTTTCCAGGTTATCAATTGTCCTTCCTAAATTTTGGCTCCAGAAACCTAAACATAAAACTTAAGATGTGTCTTCAATATCATTTCTCTATTTCTAGATTCTACAATTATCTTAAAAATGACCAAAGTTGCATTCATTTTCTTGGCTGCATTCTTACAAATTTTAATCATATTGAGTATATAGTCCACTTAAAATCCCCAATTTTTTTCAGATGAATCATAGATTGAATAGGCTATTTTATACTGGTGAAATAGTTTTTTGGTCCAAATATGATACTTCAAATTTATCCTTATTAAATTTAATAATAAATTCGACTCACTGCTTTACCCTGTCAGGATTTTTCTTTGGATGTTAACTCTGTCATACACTGTAATAGCTATCATTCCAAGTTGTCTTTCTTCTGCAAATTTGATAAATATGCTATCTATCTTTTGATCCATGTTATTGATAAGAAATATTAAATATCACAGGGCTAAGCACAAATGACCAACTCACTCTGCTTGAGATTTATCTTCAAAATGACATTGAATAATGAATGACTTATCTTTGGACTGGCATATTAGACTTACCAATTCCATCTAATTTTGCCTTTGTCTAGCCCAAAGTTCTTTGTCTTTTCTACAAGAATAACCAAAATTTTTTATCATACATTTTCATAAAATCTAGGCAAACTATCTTTATAGAATTCCACTTGATTTATCAGTTCAAAAGGATAATCTGTCATGATCCATTCTGGGTAGTCTCTATATAATCATACTTATTTCCCTTAATAACTAATTGTAGAATTTTGGTAAGAATTGAAGTTAAACCAACTGATGTGTAATTTGTAGATTCCGTTCTCTTCCCTTCCTTGAAAAAGTAAAAATAGGTAAAAGAGAGAACCTTATGCATTTTTTAAAAATAGAATGTACCTTGGAGATCATCAGGTTTAACCCCTTCACTTTATAAACACATTACTAATATAATTTATCCAAGGGCAATACCAATGACATGAAGTTCTTTGACTACATCCTGACCATTCCTCAGTGATGTAATAGAGAAGATTCATATTCAGAAAAATATTTTAACTCTATGACCTCTAAGGCTTATTCTAGAGTTATATTTCATCTCATGTTTTCTGTCTCCAAGTTCATAGTTCTTTATACCACATTAAACTAATGACTTCTCAGGGAGACTATGGACTTTTGAGGGCAGAAACCATGTACATTCCTGTAACAGTAACGAGATTTCAAGTTCCTTTTGTATTGCTAAGCTAAGAGATACTTAGCAACTAGTTCAGATTAAGCCTCTGTGAAAGAAACAAAAGGTGTGAATTCCTATCTCCTGTTGCTGATGACTCAACAGGGATGGGCAATAGTGTGTATTAGAAAAGATCCTTGCTGGGAAAGACAGATCTTCTTGGAGTAACCTTTGTGAGGCAGAAACAGTTGCTGCCGAGGAGGCTGAAGAGGAAGGACACAGGCTGGAGAGAATGGTTTGGGTTTAGGAAACCTGGATGAAGTGATTTAGAGAAGGAGAGACAAATCTTCTTGGAGCAAGCTCCATGGAGGCAGAAGCTGCTGCCATTGGGGAGGCTGAAGAGGAACCCCCTCTCCCCAGGCTGGAGAGACTTATTTGGATTTTGAAAACCTGGATGGAGTGATTTTGATTCAGGGAACCAACTAAAACTTCTACTGATTCTTAGGCCCAGCTGGAGCTACTAAGGATTTCTGAGAGCCAGCTGGAGTTGAGGGCAAGCTGGAGTTGCTGAAGAGTTGCTGAGGATCTCTGAGGGCCAGCCAGAGCTGCAAAGGGACTGAGGAAGCATGATTGTGATTCTGGTACTTTGTGCAAACCTGTTTGTGGCTTTGTTAAGCATTTTCTTTCCAGGAACACAGACTGTGAAGGATTTGAGATGGCCTGGACACTGTGAGCTCCAATGTGGAACAGGAACTGCACAGAGAGATGGACAAGGATCTGGGAGCTGTCTGCCTTTGAACCCAGGTGACAGTTTGGTGAATCCAAGTAGGATCTGGGACCATGAAAGAGGATCCAGTGAGTCTGATGAACCACCCTGAGTCAAGCTGAAAAAAGACTTCACTTGGATACTGTGTACTGACTGAGAAATCGTAAATTTACTAGTGACCTAGGGGTGGAGGTTCTGTGTATTTTCTGATGATTGAATAGTGAATGATGAAGGATGATTGAATGATCAAGTTGATTGAATGATTGATTGACTAAATGATTGCACTTAGTGATTGATGACTGAATAAGTGACGGATGAGTAGAGACTTTTGATTATTGAACTTTGTGTTTCTTGAGGAGGCAAATCATTTTAAGGATTATTGAATGATTGAGTTACTAAATGACTGTTATTTGTTGAAAACTTTGTGACCACTCTGGTGAAAACTATGTGGCCACTGTCTGTGATAAGTTGTTGTGAATGCTATAATTTCCTTTTTTTTTTGCTTTTTGGAGGGCAATTGTGGTTAAGTGACTTGCCCAAAGTAACATGGCTAGTAAATGTATCAAGTGTCTGAGGCCAGATAGCTATATTTTATTTTTCTGTGATAAGTTGTGACATTGTGAATGCTGTACTTTGATTTACTGTGAATGTTTTGCTTTGATTTGTTATGAAACAGAGTGTTTACTATAATGTGTAATCAGAATCTAAAAGGCTGTTCACAGCACCATTCTTCTGAAAAGCCGCCTGTGCTTGACTTTACAATTCCACTTTTTTTAAACTGTCAAGCACACCTAAGACAAAAGCAAGCAAAATTGTTTTATTCAAAAAGTTTTTGTTTAATTGGATTGAATTTATGTCTCTCTGTTCCTTTCTCATTTACATTTTAACTGTCTGAGATTTACATTTTAACATACAACATCTATAGATTGGTCATCTCACTGTGTGTCATAACCTGACCAATTAGACAATCTTAATTCACTTAGTGTTTCTTATTTGACCCAAACCCTTTGGGGCAGTTACAGATTTTTTCTTCTTAGATACCATGAAGCATTCAAGGAATGTTCAAGAGAGCAATGCAATCAGCAAACAGACGCATATGGAAGACATTGTTTCCAGCAAGGAATCCCAATTTAACATGTATTCTAGTCAAAATTTCCTCCATGACAGTGACAAACATCTTTGGAAACCATGTATCTATCTTTTTAATCCTTCATCTGTTATTAGTGATGAAAAGGCAACTCAAGATGGTGTTTTCTTTTATATCTTTGAGTAAAGAATATTATCAGAAAGGCTATCTAAAAAGATGATGAGCTAATTACCTGACAAGGGCAAGAGTTAAGAAGTAAATGCATGGAGGGCATAAATAGCATATTATCTGTGATACCCACATGAAAGAATTTATATTAATAGTTTCTAAGAGGAAATGCAATGAGATGGGTCTGTCTTGTAAAGAAACAAATGGACAACTTGAAGAGTCTATGGAATCCATAAGATAACCTAGAAAGGAAAGTTTCAAGGAGAGTGAAAATATACTATTCTCATACACCCATTCCACCAGGGGAAATCTTCACAAGCTGGGGGTAGACATCTCCCTAACTCACCAATGGGTTTGAGACACTTCAATTACTCTCAACCTGATTTATCCCATTTGCTGAAACAGTTTACCAGGGTGTGGCCACTGTGCATGCTACATCTTCTAGGAGCCACAGGAGAGAAGTGGGTAGAACTGGCAGACGCAAAAAGGTGCAAACCAGCCCTGAAAAGAGCTGGCTTGGCATCCATCAAACCAGAGGTACCAGTACTCCCTGAACATACCCTATACCCCAACATGAAGAATTTTGGGTAGGTCATGGTTAAGAATGGGGCAAGCACACTTCATGAACTTTGATGCATTATACAAATGTTTGCTGTTGTTCTAGAAGCTGCTTGTTAGAGAGGTGCTCTAGTATCATCATGATGGAGCTCTGACCACTGAGTCTAAAAAAAGTCCTAAGTGACTGGTCCTTCAATAACTCGGTATCCATACCACTTCAAGAATTCTACTCCCTCCAACTCCCCCATTCATCCATCCAAAACAATCTTATGAAATTAGTTAAATCAGCATTATCGTAAAGGTTCATGGAAATAGAAAACAATAGAGCTTGAAGACACCTTGGAAATCAGTCCATAGAATAACAGAGTTGGAAGGAACCTCAGAATTCTGGACCTAGAGTTGGAAGTCTCACCTCAGCTATTTATTATTTAAATGGCCATGGTAAGTTTACTTTTCTTGGCTTATTTCATCTTTACAAAGCAGGGATTGAGCTAAACGACCTTCAAGGTTTTATTCAACTCTAACATTGTTTAGTCTGTTCATCTTGTGAATGTAGACTGTCACAATTAGAAGGGATATTAAAACAGAACGTTGACTTTTGGAGCTTCAAGGGATCATAGAATGTTAGATCAAAAAGTAATCTTAGGACATAGAACATTGAGTGTTAGGGCCAGAATGGCACTTAGTGATCACCTAATCAAGCAAGAATGAAATCAACAAGCACTTATTGAATCTACTTTGTGCCAGGCACTATACTGGGTGCTGGAAAAATAGAGTAAAAAAGAAACAAAATTACCCCTGATGTAAAGAAACTTTTATTCTAGTAGGGTAAGACAACATGTTCATGCACAAAGCAAATACAAAGTAATCTTTTCGGGAGAGAGGAGGAACTACCAGTTGGTGTACCAATAAGGACCTTATATATAATATGGTACTTGAACTGAATCTTAACAACAAACAAAGGCTTATGAAAGGTAGAATTTATGAGAGATTGAATTCCAGGCATGGAGGAGAGACAGTGTAAAGTCCTCAAAATGGGAATGTCATGTGTGAAGGCAGCAAGACTAGTTTGTTTGGACCATAGAGTGCATGGAGGGGGACAATTAGTAATATGAATGATTGAGTAATATAGGGTTAGGTTGTGAAGTGCTATAGATAGCAAACAGAAGAGTTTATGTGTTAAAGATAAGAGGGAGCCATTAGATTTTATTGACTAAAACGGGTGACTTGGCCAGATATGTACTTCAGAAAAATCACTTTGGTAGCTGTATTGATGGACTGAAGTAGGGAGAAATCTGAGGCGAGGGGCCAATACAGATAAGAGGCAATAAGAACCTGTATTCTGTGTGAATGGAAAGAGGATAACTGATGCATGAGATGTGGAGACAGGATTAATATACTTGGAAATTGATTAGATGTGGAGGTTGAGGGAGAGTCAAGGATGATTTCACGCCTGAAATTCTTAGTGATGGGAAAGATGGTATATTCCATCAATAGAGATGAAGAATTTTAGAAGAGTGATAGGTTTAATAATATAGGACTGAGCCCATGAAAGAGACTAGTCATCTGCATAGGACAGATAAGCAATTTCATTGGCACTAGTAAGATTATTAAATGGGAGACTATATAAAGACAAAAAGGAAAAGAGTCAGGTCAAATCTATTTAGCAGTTTTGAGATAAATTCTAAACCAAAAGAAGAGCCTGAGAACTGGAGAAGGACATGAGAACCTAGAAAAAGCAATGTTATGAAAACCCAAAGAGAAGAGGGTAGTTGGTCATCATTTTCAAATACTATAGACAGATCAAGAAGTTGAAGGATGAGAAAAGGCCATTGAGCTAGGCAATTGAGAAAACACTCATAATTCTACCTTGAGCAGTTTCAGTTGAGTGTGAAATCAGAAGCCAAATTACTGATGGTTTAGAAAAGAATTAGAGGAAAGAAAGTGGAAGCAATGAGTACAGATAGGTTTTTTAAGAAGTTTGGCCAAGAAAGGGAAAAGAGATAATGTTTGAAGACAGTAAAATGCAGAGAGAGTCTTTTTCTATTTAACACGAAAGAAACTTGGACATGTTGGCAGTCAGGAGGAAAAGAGCCAGTAGATAGCAAAGGACTGAAGATTAGAAAGAGGTGGAGGGGTAATCTACTGAAAAAGATGGGAAGGTTATGATTGAAAGTACATGCTAAGGAACTGGTCTTAGCAAAGAGAATGAATACTTTTTCATCAGAGTAAAGGGCCACCAAATTCTATACCTACACATATATATTGATCTTTTTTTAATCCTATGCCTATAAATTAGATTTACTCTCTGAGCTTCGGAGATGGGTTGGTCCACAGGAATCTCCTTGGAACCAGCATTCATAGGCAACATTGGGATAACCCCGAATTTGCATTTCACAAATCAATAGTGATTTAGAGCATTTTTCCATGTGCTTATATATATCTTTAATTTCTACCTCTGTAAATTGCCTGTTCATATCCTTTGACCACTTAGCAATTGGGGAATAAATGGCATTCTTGTAAATTTTATTTAATTCCATGTATATTTTAGAAATGAGGCCTTTATCAGAAACATTGGTTGTAAATATTCTTTCCCAATTTCCCACTTCCCTCTTAATCTTGGTTACATTGGCTTTAATTGTGCAGAAATTTTTCAATTTGATGTAACCAAGATTATCTATTTTCTATTTTATAATGCACTCCAACTCTTCTTTGGTCTTAAAGTCTTGCCTGCTCCATAAATCTGACAGGTAAACTATTACTTCCTTCTCCAGATTATTTACAGTATCAGACTTTGTATCTACATCATGCATCCATTTAGACTTGACTTTGGTGTATGGCATTAGATAATAGTCTATGCCCAGTTTCTGCCATACTATATTCCAATTTTCCCAGCAGTTTTTCTCAAATAGTGAATATTTAACCCAGAAACTGGGGTCTTTGGGCTTATCAAACAGCATATTACTATAGTGGTTGACTGCTGAGTCTTTTGTACCCAATCTATTCAATTGATCCACTACTCTGTTCCTAAGCCAGTACCAGGCAGTTTTCAGGACCACTGCTTTATAATAGAGATTAAAATCTGGTATGGCTAGGCCACCTTCCCTAACATTTCTTTTCATTAATTGCCTTGATATTCTGGACTTTTTGTTCTTCCAAATGAATTTTGTCACTATTTTTTCTAGTTCTATAAAGTAATTTTTTTGGTAGATTGATTGGTATAGCACAAAATATGTAATTTAATTTAGGTAAAATTGTCATTTTTATTATA
>JAQQSW010005129.1:0-14272 GCA_028646575.1 Pseudocheirus occidentalis | reverse complement strand
CATCTCAGTAAAGGGACAGGGACAGGGTAGAGAACAAAACAAGGCGGGGGGTGCCGGATAGGAAGGAGGGACATACAATTAGTCTCTCACAATTTGCCCACCATGGAGATGTCCTGTGAAATTACACAGGTACAGCCTGTATTTAATTGCTGCTCCTCCCAGTGGGAGTGGGTGACAGGGGAGGAATTGCAAGAATCTAGTATTTAAAGATATACAATCAAATGCAACTGGGAAATAATACATTCAGGGACAGGGGCAGGGAGCTCCTCCCTGCCCTGCTAGAAAACTAGAGGAGTGTTGGAGGAGGGCATAAAAGGGACAGATTGTGGGAGGGGCCTTACAATGGGATCAATGTTCTGGTCTGTGGAGTAAGGGCAAAAAGGGGAGAAAATTTGTCATTCAAAACCTTGTGGAAATGAATGATGTAACCAAGAAAATGAATTAAAATTAAAAAAAAGAACTACTATTCTTTCATGCTTCTTTGTGCACATTGACATTTGCCAAGAAAACACCCATAACATAGGTGTAACACAGCTGATTTTTAGGCTGAATGGAAGGTTTTTGAAGAAAAGATTAAGGCAGACAGAGGGATTGAGCTGTTTGTTGGAAACATTGTTCCTGATCCGTACACTGTCTTCAAATAACCTGCATTAAGTCTGGAGTCTCAGACCCAAGTGAAGACTCTGACCACAAATAATACCTAAGCCAATGCTTGATTCTTCAGTGGAGAACTCTTGAAATTCACCACAATGTCTCTATCTATGTGTGTAGGCACAGCCATAGATTCCAGTGAGGTTTTCATCCTAATTACAGGAATTCACAAGGGAATTGCTCTGTAGAATGCCATTGAATAGGAGGTAAATCACATGTGTACTGTGTTTGACTTCCAGCAGCATTCCCATAAAAATATTCATGTGTGACAAAGATGCCATAATGGAGCTGAAAGTGAAAAGTCAAGTATTTCAAAGAATTCATGTGTTTATAACAAGCTAGTAGAACCACTGTACAGAATAAAAGAAAAATAAACAGAGAAAAGCCAATATTCCAAGAAACCATATAGTACCTAAATTGCCCTTGGGGCCTGCTGACCATTACCCAAAAGACATATACAGACTTTTAGTGAACAGATCTTTAGAAAAAAAATATTTTATTCATTGAAATATGCATTCCCTCAAAATAATGCTTTATCTGCTTTTGATCAACATGGTTGTAGGTGAGTATATTGTACTAGATTATAAGGTCAGGAACTTACAGAAATGGAGATTAGAAATAAGGAATGGATCTGTCATTTTATTTTTATCTGAAGTGAAGACTCTGGACATGGATATCATTCAAGTTAAAGCCTGATTCTTCAGTGGAGAACTTTTGAAAGTTTCCTATTTTCTATTTCCTATTTTCTATTGCCATATTATACTCACTAAATAAGTAAATGTGGAAATGAACATCCCTAACATGGGCATTTTTTTAAAGTGTTCATAAAACACAAAGAAAAAAGGGTGTATACGTGTGTACACATGTGCATTGTTTTAGCTGTATAGTATAGGCATTTAAAAGAGGTATATGTGGTAGCATGAGTAGACCTAGGAAAAAAGTACATGTTTGGGATCTAAAGAGTATTAATGACAAATAGAGGTGGAGGAGGAAAGAATACATTTTTTTTCTTTTTCTCTTGTATTTGCTCATTTTTGTTGCTCTTTCACAGTAGACCCCTTACTTGAAATGAGATAATTTCATGAATAAAATATTGGGGATTGGCAGAAGGGATGAGCATTTTTACTCTTCTAGTCATGTCTTGCTTTGGGTTCACTGAATCTGCCTTAGATTCAATCTGCTACTTAAGAGAGTAAGGTGGAATCCCAATTCACCACTGTAGCCTAGTTTATGTTCAGTGATGATATTGTAGTTTCATCAGAAAGCAGGCAGCCAAATGCAGTGAAAAAAGCGCTGCTTCAGAGACTTTTGATATTGTAAGTAAGTCAATAAACAAGGACTATGGCTCAGCACTGGGGTTAGTAAGAAAGCATGAACTATGTTTCACTCGAGGTTTGTGGGTAGAAGGTCATATATGTTGAAAAGTCTGCCTGGTAAAGTTTGCCCACACATATTTAAAATGCCTATGCACTTTGCCCTCAAAGAATTTAAATTCAATAAATATTTATCATCACCTGCTATTAAACAAGGTACTAGTTGCTCAGGGAGACAAGGTCACCAGAAACTACTAGTAGCAAAATGTTGCCTTGAACATTCATAAGTTATGAACTAAACCAAAAACGAACAAAGTTTAAGATATATTTTTGGCCACTGGTATAATCAGTTACACACATCTAAGAACTTTAGTAAATACATATTAGGGAGAGAAGGAGCTGTGGTAACAATAGCTTTTATTTCAAGTAGACTGAGATGGCTTAACTTTATGGAGACCAAATTTTGTTGGTCCTGCTACATAATGATGTGTTACTGATCCTGTGTTACTACCCTAGTGAAGGCAAAGAGGGGTACAGAGTCTAATGTTAATAAGAATGTATACTTTTTTATAAGTAAAGTTATTTTTCCACAGTCCATGGCCCATATGTGTTTCTTTTATTTAAGTTTAAAGTCAATTATTGGAATGTCCTAAGCTGGGAAACACAGGAAGGAAGGAAGACAGACAGACAAAAAGACTTAGTTGGATAGATAGATAGATAAAATGCTTGGGAAGTGGGGCAGTGTAGTGGAAAGAGTACCAGTCTTAGAATGAGTAAGTTCCACTTTGACTTCTGCCTCTTATTAGCTGTATGACACAGGGCAAGTGATTTAATCTTGATTGTCTCAAAAAGGAAAACAAACCAAAAAAAAGATAAGATGCTTTCCTATCCTTTTGCTTTTTAACCCTCTTAAATTGTTTTTGATATAATTTTATGTACTTTTTTTCAAAAACTGTTTATCTAGCCATGTAATTCATCCCCTAGTAGAATGTATATTCTTTCAGGGTGAGGGATATGTTGATTTTTGTGGTAATATACTTAATGCCTTCAAGAACAGTAACCAAAATTTACAGGAAAACAATCAAACAAGCCTATAAATTCAGATAAAATTAAATATTATGTGAAATATATACAAAGATAATCATTACCTAATAATTGATTGATGAATGGGCCAGAATCTCATTTGAATTATATGATTATCAGATCTGCTTCAACTGAAATATTAAAAAAAATACCCCAAACACAACTTTTCCTTCTTCTCCTCCTTTATCAATAAGTCTACAAGCAGTTATTAAATGTTTTATGCACCGGATACTATGATGGTGAAATTAATAAAACAAAAGATGATCCAAGGCCTGGACAAGCCTACATTCTAATTGGGTCATAACAACACACAGACAGGAGCTGAAAACACTGTGAGAGAGAGGTCGTCTTTAAAATGGGGTGAACTTGGCAATGAAAGAAAGGGGCAGGATGGGGCAGAGTCAAGATGGTGGCATAGAGGCAGCAAAGTTTCACAACTCCCACACATCCCCTTTAAATACACATAAATATGACTCTAAACAAATTTTAGGGCTGAAAAACTCACAAAAATACAGAAAACACATCTTTTGCTAAAGGCAGCTCTGCAGGTGGGGCTCATCAAGGTAGGCTGGGAGCCTATGGCAGCCCAGCACAAAACCATGGTCAGGCCCCAGAGTGGTCCAGAGGAGCTGCAGCTGAAATCTACAAGAGAGCAGACTGGCGGCACCTGGGGTAGTTTCCACATTTATCAAGTCATGAAAAATAAGGCTAAGAGAAAGGTAGAATTCAAGCTAAATTTGGCAGATAAAAGCAGTCCAATCTGGCTACTTCAGAGCTCCCTACCTGCAGACTGTAGGGGGGCCAAAGCAATTGATCAAAGGCCAAGGGCTCTTGTATTGAGAGGCCTGGATCCAGATCATGGTCTTGGGTGGTAGTCCTGGGGTACACTTTCAGGAAGCCATAGCTGGTGGGGAATGTGGCACCCCCATAATACTGCCGGCAACTGTGAAAACAAGAGGGATTTGGGACAGAGCTTTGCCACCTGGAAGCAGAGTTCCACAGAGCTATTAAATCAAGCAATTAATTGACTGGCCAACATGAGGAAAAGGAAACAAAATAAGAACAGCAATAAAACTCTAGAATCCTTTTTTCAGGACAAAAAGGATCAAAGCATGGAGCTGGAGGAAGACAACTCAGTCTGAACTCCCATACCAAATGCTTGCAAGAAACATGAAGATTGCCTACAAGTGATACACCTACTTGAAAAGGACTTTGAAAATCAAATAAGAGAAGTAGAGTAAAAATTGGGAAGAGAAATGAGAATGATGGGAGAAAATCACGAAAAGAGAGTCAACAAACTGACTGAAGAAAATAACACCTTAAAGAACAAATTAACTCAAAATGGCAAAAGAGACCCAAAAAGCCAAAGAGGAGAAGAATGCCTTAAAAAGTCAAATTTGCCAGATGGAAAAAGAATGTCAAAAGAATTGTGAAGAGAATAATTCATTCAGAATTAGAGTGGAGCAAGTGGAAGCAAATGACTTTATGAGAAACCAAGATACTCTTAAACAGCTACAAACAAATGATAAAAATAAAAAACAATGTGAAATATCTCCTCGAAAAAATCACTGACCTAGAAAATCGATCCAGGAGAGACACTTTAAAAATTATTGGACTACCTGAAAGCCATGATCAAAAAAAGAACTTGAAAGCATCCTTCAAGAAATTCTCAAGGAAAATTGCACTAATGTTTTAGAATCAGAGGGCAAAATAGAACTTGGAAGAATTCACTGATCACGTTTTGAAAAAGACCCCCAAAAGAAAACTCCTAGAAATGGTATAGCCAGGTTTTGGAATCCCCAGATCAAGGAGAAAATATTACAGGCTGCCAAGAGGAAACAATTTGAATACTGTGGTAACACAATTAGTATAATCCAGGATCTGGCAGCTTCTACACTGAGGGATGGAAGGGCCTGGAATATGATATTCCAGCAATAAAGGGAGCTAGAATTAAAACCAAGAATCATCTACCTAGCAAAACTGAGTATAATGTTCCAGGGAAAAATATGGTCATTCAATGAGATGGAGGACTTTCCAGCATTCTTGCTGAAAAAACCAGAACTGAACAGAAAATTTGACATTCAAACACAAGAAATATGAGAAGGTAAATATAGGAAAGAAATCATATGGAACTTATCAAAGTTGAACTATTTACATGCCAATGTGGAGAAATGATTATAGTAACTTATGAAACTTTTCTTAGTATGAGGATAGGTGAAGAGACTACATATATGTGTGTGTGTGTGTGTGTATGTGTGTGTATACCTATACATATGTCTATATAGGAGCTTCTATATGCATATGAATACATATCTGACCATGTGTGTATATGTGTACATAGAGTGTATAGGATCAATTGAATGTGAAGGGATGATACTTTAAAAGGTGAAATTCTCAGGTAGGAGAGGAGTAGAATGAGAGGAGACAGGGAGAGACAAAATGGGGTTAAGCATCCCATATAGAAGAGGCAAGGGATAACTGTTACAACTTTATTTTCATTTACTCTCATTGAATTTGGCTTAGGTAAGTAATGACATAAACTCTAAACTGGGTATCTTGCCACACAGGAGAGTAGGGAGGACAGGAATGAGAGGCAGGATGATGAAGGTGAACATAACTACACACAACTGGAAATTAAGGTACCTGTATTTCTGCCCTACCAGAAAGTTAGAGGGGCGTTGGAGGAGGATATAAAAAAGAGCAGATTGTGGGAGGTGCTTTACAGTGGGATCGCTGTTTTGGGGTTGGGGGTAGGGGAAAAACGGGGAGAAAACTTGTAACTCAAAATTTGGTGGAAATGAATTATGTAAACAAAATAAATAAAATAACAAATAAAATAAAATGTCATTGAGAAATATTTAAAAATTAAAAAAATATAATATAACATAAAAAAGGAAGAAAGGGACACAGAATCTTAAGAGAACTCAGTTCAAATCATAATTTGATTGATGTTATGAATCTTTGTGTTATAATGTGCTTTCCTTAGGTCTCAGAAAACAAATTCATGTATTTGTGTATATTTTCCACATTCTTAAAGTAAAACAAACACTAAAATCTACATCGTTGAAGGTTAAATAACTTTCTGGTTCCTTTTCCTGTCCTCTGCCTGGTTTTTCAGCTTTGCCTCTAATTGTCTGAGACTTTCCTTTAGGATTAACTGGCAATAATTCTACTGGTGTCACTTTGTGATACTACATCATAAAAAAAACAACCTAGATTAAGTGAATAAGTGTTTGAGTCTTAAAAAGAGGATTTATACAGTAATTGCTGTCAAGTACTTTAGTTTAGTAATCCTGGTAGGGATTGCTATAATGAGGTGATGATGTTAATTTGGAAAGGGAATATTACCTCTCATCTTCAATGTGATGGATAGCATCTTTCTCTAGTATAGAATTTCTGCATTGTGTCAGCACTGGGAATGTGTCCAACTATTCAAAACAGCACTTCACATCCAACCTCATGGTTCAATGTGGGTGAAGATACTTGAGAAGTTGCCAAATTAACCTCAGACTTACAAGCTCTCTAATATCTAGGGTTTCAAATATAATACCCTCTCTAATTTATGTTAAATCAACTCATTTAAGACCCTGAGACTATTTTTTTCCTCCCCAGGTTAAATTTTGGCAAATAAATAGTGATTCAATCCCCAACCTCAATTCTTTGCTAGGATCTTACTAGATTCATTTAAGATACAAGAAATACTCTCAAAAAGTATACAATTAGGACATAGTCAAGATGACAGAGTTGAGAAAGCACCATGAACTCTTCCAATATTCTCATCTAAACAACATTAAAATGTCTCAAATCAAATTCTGAAGAAGCAGAGCCAACAAAATGTCAGAATGAGACACTTGTGCATCCCAAGACAACACAGGAGGTTGGAAAGAGAGATCTGTGACATGGTGGGTGGGGATGGAAGCTGCCCCAAAGCACACATCGATAAAATGCCAGTGGTGGGACAAGGTGGTGGTGACTGAGGCAGCAACATTTTTTGGGAGCTTGCAAGTAAGAAAAGGTAAGGGTACTTGGCAACTGGTCAGAAAGAGATTACATCAGACTCCTGAGGTAACTTGGATTTTGGGATCAGATGTTGTTGGTCAGCTTCTGTGCTTATCTCCATTTCTATGTCATAGTTCAAGGGCAGAGAGGAACACTTCTGTTTAAGAGAGATTGAGTAGGAGGGGAGGGGCAGTAAAGTTTTTGGTCACAAGGCATCTAGGACTCTGAGGAATAGCATCTATTGCAATTCCAAATGATGAGGGGTCCTTTCTGGGTAAGGTACAGAATGACATCTTGCTTCCTAGTTGTGTCAAACAGTCAGTTTATCAAAACAACTATCTACAGAAATTAGTTAAAATAATTTTCAAGAGGCATAAGGACTACAGATTCTACTTCGAGTAATTATGGGTGGAAGGCAGAATTTTAGAGTGACTTTCAGACAATTGGCTCTGTTTTTGTTCTGAGTATTATATAAAACTTTTTTATGTGCAAAACTTATTTTAATGTCTGGTCTAGAAAAGAAATGGAAGGAATTGTAGGAATCCTTTAAATATATCCTTCAAGAAGCAAAGAAAAAAGAAAAGGCAAAGTGTATAAGTGTATGTATAATTTGTGTTACAAAGTTTGGAGACATAACAATAGAACAGACAAGGAATTAGAAAATCACCATAGGGTGCAGGGGCAGAAAGGAATCTGGACCCGTTTTATACACATATGCATATGACTATACATATATACACATATGTGTATACACACACATATATATACTTCTACATATATACATATATACCTCTACACACCTATAAATGCACACACACACATACATATACACATATGTATAGGTATATGTATATACACACATGCATACATATACATAAACATATACACATACATATGTGTGTCTGTCTGTCTAGATTCCTGTATAGAAATAGATTTGAAATTCTTCAAATAAATCATTTTGTTATGATTCTAGGAATGATGAGGTTGATTAACATGTGCCATTAGGCAGTTTCCAGCAGACTTGGACAAGGGAAATCTATGGAACACTGATAGGTTGTGTGAAAACCTGGTCAGGGAAACTTGTCACAAGACTGCTTACACAGAAATTTTTGAAAAAAGATGAAAAGGACACTACGAAAATAATAATGCCACCACAAATTGATGTTTAATATTACATGTTAAAAAGGTTTTGGAACACTGTGGGCAAATTATCTCAACAGCTCCAAGAAGTAAAAATATAGATGTTATTCCCATTTCATGGATACATCTTTGGCTCTGTCCTAATATTACAGTATTTTTGTTTTCAATAATTTAAATGAAGGAATAGAAATCATGCCTGACAAATTCGCAGATTAGCTGAAGTTGATAGGGAGAACTAGCATATTGGATGAAAGACTTGGAATATAAAAGGACCTTGATATTGACTCCAAGTTTTCTAGCCATGCTAATTATATATTGCTTTCCTTCATACTCTTTGGTTTACTCAAATGAATGTCTTGCTGTTTCTTGCAGAAAAAATTCCATCTCCTATTGCCATACCTTTTCACAGTCTGTCTCTTATAGTTAGAATATATTCCTTCTTCATATCTACTTCTTAGATTCTCTAATTTCCTTTGAAACAGCCACAAAACAACATATTTTATAAGGCTTTTCATAATTTTCCCAACTGCTAATGCATTTACCTTGTAACATGAACTATATATATAAGTATGTATGTATGTGTATACACATATGTATATATACATGGATGCACATATGTATATATGTATATACATGCAGTATATATACAAACAAAACCTCACAGATATGTATGTGTATATATATATATATATATAGCACCCTATCAGAGTGCCTGACACATATATGATTATGTTTTTTAAATAGGTTGATAAAGACATTCTTAAACTAGGAGCCAAATCTAATTTTTAAAAGACTTTCATATGAAGTAAAGTAACATTTTACTTTCTGATTTTAAAAAATCAACTTCACAAGTAATTGACAGAGGTTGAGTGAATGGGCAAAATTTCCTCTGAAAAATACCAGGAATTGATTATCTACAGCAATTAAAAGGAGTCAATAGTGTAAAGTTTTTGACAGAAAAGATCGCATTTTCCTAGGCTGTGTTGAACTACATGATGTTCAATTGAAGAGAAATTATATTTTCTCTCCATTTAGACCCTTCTATTCAATTGACATCTGAAGTAGTGATCTCAGATGAGGTCACCATGTTTTTGGAAAGCTATTGACAACCTTGGGTACACTAAGAGAAAGGTAGTTAGAATTGTCAATCAAGTAAAGACAAATTTCACGTCTGAGTGTAGGACAAACTGGAGAGTTTTTACCAGGAGAACATGAGACTTTAGTGGAATATGACAGATTTGTATTTGAAGGACACATGGAAGAGGGAGATTATTCATTTGGGTCCCCAAAGGAACAATAGGGCAATATGTGGAAGATGCAGTGAAGAAGCTCTATCTAAGGCAAACTATTCAACCTTACAGTAACACAAGTCTATGATCCAAACACTGATGCTAAAGAGATCAAAACTGATCAGTCCTATGATGACCTACAACATCTTCTAGAAATAACTCTAAAAATATAAGTCATAGACAGCATAGGTGATAGGAATGCTAAAGGAGGAAATCAAAAGATAATTGGAATAACAGGCAAATTTTCCCTTGGAGTATAAAATTAAACAGAGTGGAAACAAAATAGAATTTTTTCAAGATAACTTGCATGTTATAGAAGACACTCTTTTTTTTTAGCAACTCAGGAAGGGATTCTATACAAGGGCATCATTAGATGACCAATACTGGGGGGAAAAAAATCTTGGTTATAGACTTTGTAACCAAAGATGGAGGAGCTCTATACAGTCAATGAAAACAAAATCTGGAGTAACTGTCTTTCAGATTATAAGATTTTTATTGCAAAATTCAGACTTAAATTGAAGAAAATATGGAAAACCAGTACACCATATATGTCTGACCTAAACATCCTTTATGAATATGAAGATGATGAATACATTTAAAGGATTAGATTTTATAGGCAGAGTGCCTGAAAAACTATGAATGGCAGTTTGCAATACTGTACAGGAAGCAGTAAGAAAAAGAGTATCCCTACGAAAAAGATGAGCAAGAAAGAAAAACGGCTGTCTGATGATGCTTTGTAAATTATGGAGGAAAGAAGGAAAGTAAAAGGTAAAGGACAAAGCAAAAGATATAGCCAACTGAATGCAGAATTCCAGAGAACAACAAGGAGACATGAGAACGTTTTCTTAAATGAGAAATGAAAAGAAATACAAAAAAAAACAATATGATGGGAAAACAAGTGATCTCTTCAAGAAAATAAGAGATATCAAAGGAACATTTATTGCAAAAGGGGAAAAAGTAAAATATAAGTTAATAACTTAAGTAAAACAGAAGATATTAAGAAGAGATGGCAAGAATGCACATGCACATGCTCGAGCACACACACACACACACACACAATACATAAGAAAGATCTTGGCATCACCACTGATCATTCACAATGGTGTGGCTACCAATTTAGAGCCAGAATTCCAGAGAATAAATTCAAGTAGATCTTGAAATCATTTCTAACAATAACAATAGGGCTAACAATAAGATGAAAGAATTCCAGGTTAGCCATTTAAAATCCAACAAGATGATGCTGTTAAAGGGCAGCATTTAGCATGCCAGAAAATTTGGAAGACAACAGTGGATACTAGATTGGAAAAAAAAAAACAGTTTATATCCCAATCCTAAAGAAGGGCAATGACAAGGAATGTTCAAATTACCAAAAAAATGAGTTGCACTCATTTCACATGCCAGAAAATGTTAGTATAAGATTCTGCAAATGAGGCTTCAGCAATATGTGAACTGAAATTTACCAGAAAATCAGGATGGATTTCAAGAGGTATAGGAACCAGGGACCCAATTGCCAGTATTCTCTGCATTATAGACAAGGCAGAGGAGTTCCAAAAAAATCTACTTCTCTTTCATTGAGTACACTCTTTCATTGAGTGCTGTGTGGAACACAGCAAAATTTGGCAAGTCCTTAAAGAGAAGGGAGTGCCAGATATTCTTCCTTGTCTCCTGAGTAACCTGTATGTGGGCCAAGAAGAATCAGTTAGAACTGAATGTGGAACTGATTTAAGATTAGAGAAGTATGATCAGACTGTATATTGTGAGTGTATTTATTTAACTTATATACAAAATAAATCATGCAAAATCTCAGGCTGGCCAGAATTAAGGTTTCCAGGAGAAATATCAATAATGTCCAATATGTAGATGATATTACTCTAACGGAAGAAAGGAAAGTAAAATGAGGCTTCTTGATAAGAGTGAAAGACAAGAGTATAAAATTTGGCTTGAAGTTTAAGCACTACCACAACAATTAAGATCATGCCAACTAGTTCCATCACTTCCCGGAAAATTGAGAGAGAAGGAAGGAAATGGTATTTGATTTTATATTTTTGGACTTAAAAATTACTTCAGATGGCAACTGCAGCCATGAAATTAAAAGATTCCTGCTCCTTGGAAGGAAATCTAAGGCAAATCTGGATAGCGTACTAAAATGCAGAAATACTGCCTTGCTGACAAAGGTCTATATAGTCAAAACTACGTTTCTTTTTTTTTCTGGTAGCAATGTATGGCTATGAGAAAAGGTCTATAAGAAAAGCTGAGAACTACAGAATCAATGCTTTTTAATTATGGTGCTGAGGGAGATTTTGAGATTCCTTTGGACATGATGGAGATTAGATCAGTCAATATATAAAAGAAAAATCAGGCTATTTTCTGGAACGTCAAACTCTGAAACTAAAGCTTAAATGCTTTGGCCATATAACAAGAATATTGGACTTTTTGGAATGGACACTGATGTTGGGAAAGATTAAAGGAAAAGGAAAAGGGGAGAGGAAGAGATGAATAGAGAGTGTCATGGAAACAATGGACATAAATTTGGACATGCTTTGGGAAATGGATTATAAAAGGGCCTGGAGGGCTATGGTCCATGCAATCAGGAAGAGTAAGGTATGACTGAATGAATGAACAAGAAAAAAGAAAAATATCCTAACAATTACATGTGAAATGGGTTGCCATGGGAGGTATTGGGCGTCTCCTTCATTGATTTTATTCCAAAAGTTGCCATTTTTTGCCAGTCTTGTAGAGGAGATATTTTTAATTGATGGGTAGAAATAGATTGATTCTTAAGTATCTTATATTCCTAAGACAGTGATGCTGTGATCTCTTTATTATACTATAGTAAATTATTTGTGGTTGGTTTTTTTATATCCTCATTCTTTTTCTCAAGGATGCTTTGTTGTATCTATAGACCATTCTTATGAAGTTTCAAAGAAATAAGAAAACTTAAATAAGTCTAGGAAAACAAGCCAGTTGTTAATACAAGATGTATTTTAAAACATCCATGACTAATACCTAAAAGATGATCAACAATAATAGAAATGAGTTAATCCATCAATAAACATTAATTATGTGCCCACCATGTTCCAGGCCCTAAGTGCATTAAAAAATATTATAGCATTTGGAGGACTAATTTTGAATCACTAGTTGTCAATAACAAGAAGTAATAAGAATCTGGATTGACTTTGTGATTTCATTCTCATAAAGAGTTTCAAAGAGAGGAAACTAATAATGGAATCTCTAACTTATAGTCTTAAAGAGTTGCCTAGAAGTCTCAGAGATAGGCTGGCTTGTCCATTTTTCAACCCCATGTTTGTGCCAAAGATTATGTTTTTTTTTATTTTCAAGCCCAATTAATTATTCATTATATCATGACTGTTCTCATACCATTCAAATGTAATATATTTCATTCTCCATTGTGCTTTCCTCATAATACCTCTTTGAAGTAAATAATAGAAATATTCTTCACAACACTTTTAAACTCAGGAAACTGAGATTTGGAAAATAAGGAATTAGACCAATGTCCTATAATTTAAAATTCAGTGAGTTATTTTGTATCATGACAGTTAATTACAGTATGTAAGCAAAAAAACTCAATGAATAGAAATTTTAAAATAGAGATATTGCAAGATTCAATGCTTTCAGTAATCTTTCCTATTATAATGGCAAGAACAAGTCAATGAAAGGGAAAATTTGGGGAGTAGGACCCTCTAGATATAATTTAGTACTCTGACAACATCGTGGTAAACTTAGCACATTCCCAATTCATTAGAACTGTTCTCCTGGAAGCACTTACCCATGCCCTTTTCTTTGTTCATCACCTGGAAAGTCTTAATGTATGGCCTCGGTTGATACAATTAATCCATTCAGCGTTGAAACATAAAATAGTTGATTGAACAAAATCATGCCAAGGAAAGTTACTCTAAAATTTTTCCCATATTAGAAAATCTAATTTAAAATTAATATGTATAAATTTCTTTCCATCCATTTGAAATGCATAAATAAGCTCCATTTTCAGTGATGAAGAACTGCACAGTGATTTGAAACACCAATTACATGAAATTCATTAATTCATATTTCCATATTCTTTTCTTCTTTCCTTTAGTTATCCGTTAGGAAATAACAGACAATGCATTGAGTATGAAACAATTTTCTTATTTCTTAGAGAACTATTTTCTTTTGCTTTTTTGGATGTTTTCTTAAAATTAAAGTTTCTGTTGTTAATCACCTATCCCATGACCACAGGACAGCCTTGGTTTGTTTAATTAGAAAAAAATGAAATATTGTTAGAAATGGTTTATATATTCCTTAGCAATCTATTTGTCTAATGCTAGAGCTGTGGATTGAAAGTTTTACTAGTGGGGGCTAGGTGGTGCAGTGAATAGAGCATTAACCCTGGAATCAGGAGGACCTGAGTTCAAATCTGACCTTAGACACTTAACACTTACTAACCATGTGACCTTGGGCCAGTCATCCTGTACTTGCACATAATGATAAAAATCATTACTCCCACTCCCATTTCTCTTTTTTATTTTAATTTATTTTTTTGATTACATCATTCATTTCCACAATGTTTTGAGTTACAGATTTGCTCCCCTTCTTTCCCCTACCCCCAAGCCCAAAACAGTGATCCAACCAAAAACCCCTCCCACAATCTGCTCTCTTCTAAGTCCTCCTCCAACGACCCTCTAACTTTCTGGTAGGGCAGGGTCTCCCTACCCCAGTCCCTAAACGTGTCATTTCCTAGTAGCATGTAGTTAATAATTATATATATATATATATATATATATATATATATATATATAT
>JAQQSW010005128.1:0-14272 GCA_028646575.1 Pseudocheirus occidentalis | reverse complement strand
TTGTGCTAGGGGCACTGACAAGCATACAGAGATGTACTCTAGAAGCTTACAATCTAATTGGGAAGTAAGGAGATGAATAAGACTATCTCCAAATAACTATTCTACTTACTGAGTAATGTGTTTCCTCGCCTGACTTCCCTATTTTTATTTTTATTTTTTTAACAACAAAAATTCCATTTATCTTCTTTATAAAACACAGATTCACTCCAACCCTCACTGTCTGGAAAGCCAGGTAGGTTAGATTTCATGCCTCCCCCAGGTTTGCCTGTTGCCCTTAAGGAGATTGGGAGGAAGAGAGTAGTGCCTCCACTCTCTGCAAATAGCTCCACCATTCCCTTCCCCACCCCAACCCCCATCATTTATCTTTGAAATCTCATCATCAAGAGGACTTTCTCCCTCTGTTTCACCCTACCCCCATCCCGATCCTCCCTGGTGTCTGTTATTCACCCCTTTCTCTCCTTTCCCACCACCTCTACCCTAGTTCAGGCTCTCTGTCACCTCCTACATATTATGCTAGTAAACACTGACAGGTGAAATTTCTCAACAAACTGTTCTCATTATGTATCTCTCCACTCAGAAACTTTCAGTGATACACCACTACCTATAAATAAAGTCCAAATTGCTTAGTGTGACATTCAAAGCCCTCTATGATCTGATTCTAACTTACCTTTCCTGCCTTATCTAACACTGCTCTATTACATATGTCCCACTTCCAAGCAATCTGAATTACTCATAATTCCTAAAAATGCTCCCAGTCCTATGCCTCTGAGTCTTAGCTAATGCCAAGCCCTTATTGCTAGAGTGCTGTCCCTACTATCTCCAACTGTTAAAGTTCTATCCATCTTTCAAAGTATAGCTTTTCCAATAAAACCAACCCAAAGGGATCCCTCCCTCCTATGAACTCTCACAGTATTTTCTTGCTAGCTCTTTTGTGTACTTATCAAAATTTTATATATTTATTTGCATAACTGACTTGTCTCCCTTATAAGATTGGCAAGTCCTTGCAAACAAGGAATGATGTCTTATTCAACTTCAGATCTGACCTCAGTGCCTAGAACATTGCCTAGCACAAGCATACCCAGTAAATATTTGTTGAATGGAAAAAAATGAACAAATAACCACTGGAGAAGGAAATATTTGATTAGCACCATAAGAGTGGGTACAGACAAGATGTGCTAGAGATAGTCACCAGAGAAAGAGATCATTCCAGCTAGCAGGGGCAAGGAAGGATTCACTGATGATGTGGGGTTTGAAGTTAGGACTTAAAGGATGGCTAGGATTTCATTAGGTAGAGGAGTGAGAGAAAGGTATTCCCAGAAGAGGGAACAATAGAAACAAAGATATAGAGGTAGGAAAGCAAGAGTCCTGTTTCACCTACAATGAGTAGGTCAGTCTGGCTAGCCTATAGAACATACTTGGGGTAATAAGGTTGGAAAGTTATGTAGGGTTTATAGTCTTCCCTGTTTCTGTTAAGAGTATCATTATCTTTCCAGTCTTCCAGATCGGCAATCACATAATAATCCTCATTTTTTTCCCCCCACTCATATCTTCCATATTTTCCAACCCTATATCCAATCAGTTGCCAAGTCTTATCATTTCTATCTACACATCTCAGTCATAAACCCTAGGTTACGACCGCCATTAACAACTGCCAGAAGTTAGTGAAGACTAGATAATTTTAAAAAGCCAGATACCCACATAATTACGGTAACTGGAAAATTCCTCAATCTGTGTCCCCGTTTTTGCTATGGTAGCACTTCGGGAGAGACGCCATGGCTTAGTGGAGAGAATATCAGACTTCTAGCCAGGAAAACCTTAGTTCAAATCCCAACTCTGAAAAGGACTAGCTGTAAGTAATCTGGTTGAGTTACCTAGGTTTTCTGAGGTTCTATTTCTTCTTCCCTAAAATGTGGGTGATAATAGCACCTACCTCCCAGGGTGGTCATGAGGATAAAATGAAATAATCTTTGTTAAGCACTTTATAGTCCTTAAGGTGCTATATAAATGCTAGTCATTATTCTACAAATGAAGAAATTGAGGCCTAGAAAACTTCATTGAGTTGCCCAAAGTTCTGTAGCTGAGGTATTCAACTTCTTCAGGTCATCTGGCTATAGAATCTCAGTGCCTTTTTTACCACACTACGCTGACATCTCCATATATTATATTCCAAGATACCTCCAAGCCAAGCCATCTTTAAGCTAAGGGGAGTAGGGTTGCTGACCCAGAAGTCCTAGAAATGAAACAGTGCCTGCTGATTCCATATCTGCATAGACTAATAAGGAGTCCTGTTTTCAAAGATTTGCAGCCTTCTTTTCCTGGCTGAGGGAATTGTCTTGATATTTTGGGCCTTTTCCTTTTTACCTAAAAATTTCTAGCTGTAAGTTACTGGCTATAGTTCTTATTTATTTAGGGACAGTAATTCAGTTTGGAATTTTCCCTAGAGTTAGTTACAGTAAGTGACCAGAGCAGTCCCTGTGCATCACTGTCTACCTTTCACCTCCCCACAACTTAACCCACACATTATGAGGTAATGATCCAAGATTTTGTTGTATGTTTTTGTCTTACTGGAGGGAGAGGGGCAGGGAAGAGGAAGGATAATGAAGGGATTTTTTTCTTGTGGATTCTTTGAGTCCTCAGCATCTTAAGCCACTAAATATATCACTCTCACATGAAACTGCTGACAAGCTTTTTGTAGTACCCACTAACTTCCTCTCTCCCTTCATCATTTCCTCTTAAGAGGTTATTTCCTAAGACTGTCAGTACTTTCTTTCATCTAATAGCTATATTAAAAAATTTTTAAGACCAAAGATTTTTTTAAATAACCATGCCTACTGATAAATCTGTACTACAAACAGACACAACCAAGATCTGACATTGCTATCAAGTGGAAAAATCAATGGCAGCAGTAAAAAAGTAATAAATACCACTACAAATATCCTCTTTTTGACCCTAAAAGAGCAAAGGAAGGAGATTGTCTAGATTGCCACATCCTTGAGGGCAGAGACAACCTCCCTCTTGTATTTGGACTCAGAATATACAAAACTGAACCCATTATTTTTACCCCCAAGCTCTTCCTTCTTCCTAACTTCCCTTTCACTGGTAAGGGTACCACTGAAGATGATGAGAAAAGCCACGTGTTTGAGGAACCCCAATGAATTCCTTCTGGATTCTAGTCTGAAAAGAATTTTGCAGGACTCAAGCAATCTTGTGAGTCAGGATTATAAAAGTTTATTATGTTTTACAGTGGGCAGGAGGTCTTAGGGAACCTGCAAACCCGCAGGAGTCAGGGGTATGGATTATAAAGTAATAAGATCATAAATCAGGTATCAGTTATGCTAACTAGTGAGTAGGGGTGGGATTAGGGAGGAGTTAAGGAGTGGTCAGTGCTTAAAGGGACATGTACTTTTCATATCTACTGCCCAGGCATATTGCCCATAATTCACTGGGAAAAAGCCCAAGGCGGGGCACTGCCTGGAGGGGTGGTTTTAGGCTTGAAACATCACTTGGTCAGCTAACGGTCAGTGCTGATTCAGAGGTGTCCAGTCTGTTACCCATCAATGTCCAATTTGGCAAGATGGATGTTGGGAAGCTAGACTAATTGGAAATCCAGGATGTGCCTAATTGAAGAGGAGTTAGCTTACTGAATGCATTGAAGGATTCACAGGTGCAGCTGGCCACCAAAACAAGGGAGCTATACATTTCTCTAAGCTAAAGTGATTGTTTATAGATGGTTGAGTGAAGGATTCATAGGTATAGTTTGTTATTGTACCAAGCTGGGATAAACAGTTCATGAATTGTAGCTAGTCAGAGTGCTGGCCTAGGGAAGAGGCAGAGTTAATGCTTTTAGGCTGGGGGAAGTGTGATTTTACAACTTGATTACACAAGATGATATTACAAACATAGATACCCAAACACAAGTGTGATTTTACAAATTGAAGTTACAACTGGATGTTACAAACATAGACACCCCAGCACCCCAGCACCACCATCTTCTCAGTCATCCAGGCTCACAACCTAGGTGTAATTCTCAACTCTCCATTCTCTCTCACCTCCATAATAACAAAACCATTCCCAAGTCAATTATACCTTAGCAACATATTTTGTATGAGTATACTCTGATGCTGCCAACTGTCCTGGTGCCAGCTGATTCAATTCGTGCTTAGACTATTGCAATAGTCTGTCAGTTGGTCTCCCTGCCTCTCTCCCCACAGGTATGACTATGCTATACCCTCCACCCCATTCAATAAACTCTAGACATGAAAGCCTCTGTTTGGCTTTTAAAGCCCTTCACAACCTGGTGTATTCCTACCTTTCTAGTCTTCTTCTACCTTACTCTATTCTTCACACACACACACACACACACACACCCCTACACTTCTTGCTGTACCATCTTCCAACTCCCGGTGTTTTCATTGACTGTCTCTCCTGCCTGGAATTCTCTTCTCCATCTCCTGGCTTCTTTGACTTCCTTCAGATCTCAGCTCAAATCCCCCCTTCTACAAGAAGCTAAGTTCCTCTAGTGCTAATGCCTTTCCCTCTTCTGATTATCTCCAGTTTTTCCTATCTATATCTTATTTGCACACAGTTATTTTGCATATTATCTTTCCCATTAATCTGAGCTCTTTGAAAGCAAGGACTGTTTGGTTTTTGTTTGTTTTATTTTTGTTTTTTTGTTTTGTTTTTAATAATTGTCTTCTTTTGTTTCCTTTCCTCATATTCCTAGTACTTAGTACAATATCTAACACATAGGAGGCTTTTAATAAAGTTTTTTTTACTTTTTTAAAGTTTTTTAACAAGTTTATTGACTTGTTTTCTCAGCCCCTAGTATGGTATCTGATGCATAGGAGGAATTTTATATTGGGTGAATAACTTGAATTCTCACTAAGTCAGTAAGATCAGAGATGATAGCTGAGTTTGTCTCCAAGAAGGTACAAATACCTGAAAAGACAGGATTTGTAAACCAAAATAAGTCTTATGCTTTAGTTTATAGCCCTCTACTGAGAAGTCAGATGAACATATCTATGAAACTGAATGTGCACTCAGGATTTATACTCAGTAAGCCCTTTTTTTGAAGATTTGTCCAGTTCTTACCCAGTTAGCATGAAGAAACCACTGTCTGTAGAAGAAAGCTTACTTTGCATATTAAGGGATCACTAAATATCTTGTGTGTGAAAGTTATGTTAGTATCAGTGGGTTTTAAAAGTACTTAGTTTCACTGACTTTTTTGAAGAATAACTACATAAGTGTTTCTTGTTGCTGGGTGAGAGCACTACTCTATATACAGTTTTGTTTTTCTACTTGCTGCTTTAATTGATGTATTACATCCCCTAAAAGTTATGTTCATAAAGTATAACTTTTAGATTCACTTAGAACATATTTTTATTTAATACAGTAAAATTATTTTGGCATACTATTAAATATAGAAACTCCTTTCAAAAAACTACCTTATATCTTATATATGATGCTTTTTATGTATACACTAAATACAGTATGATGCACAAGAGTGCCCTGTGTAAATAGACATATTTGAATTCCTTTCAGGAGTGGTAACTGATTCCTGACTACAGATACCTATTACTAGTTGGGCATCTGTGCTCGCAATATATTGAATGTATGAAGAATGAAAGAAAATCAAACCTTTGAAATTTATACTTGGAACTGACTACTTACCCTTCCTCCTAGAGAGATTTACAGTATATAAATCTGCCCTTACCTTGGATTGGTATAGTATTTTTGCCTCTGTGGGACCTACTTTTTTTGTTCAGTAGTTGAACTATATATAAACTGTACAGTCTATAAAGTTTTTATAGAATAAATATTCATCTGTGAAAACTGGTTAAAATAAAATTAATATTTAACACATTCACATAAGTGAATAAAATTTAAAAGTGTTGGGGAAACAATGTATATGTATGTGAAACCACATATTTAAAAGTAACAAATAAGAAAGAAAAATGCTATCAGCTACCTTGTATATAAGTACTAATGGGAAGAGCATCAGACCAAGAGGCCTGGGGAACCGGCTGAAGGCCTAATTCAGCCCCCCTCTCCCACTTCTGTCCTAGGGCAAGTTACTGTACCTTTTTAGGTCTCAGTTTTCTCATCTGCAAAGTGGGGGTAATATTTGAATTTTCCATCTCAAAGGACTGTTGTGAGATTCAAAAAAGAAACACATAAAGTGCTTTGTAAACTGCATAGTGATGCTATAATGGTATGCTATTATTCTAGCTTCATTCTTCACTTCTTTTTTTGGTGAAATTAAAAAAGAAATGGTCCTGGGACAAGTCACCATTCTTTTATATTTAATGTTATGCAGATTTTCATACAGGTAGATAAAGTGGTTGCTTTTTGTCATTTGTTATTAGAATTAGCGATAATAAATGGACATTTATTAAGAACCTACTATGGACAAGATACTGTTCTAGGCACAGGGAACACAAAACCAAAAGTTAAATAGTCCTTGACCTCAAAGAGCTTATGTTATTCCAGGGACACAACATGTGTCCCTAGAAGTCAATGCAAAGTATAGACAAAAGAACTTCAAGATGCACAGGGTGCTAATAATTAGGGAGATCAGGAAAAGACTCATGTAGGAGATGACAATGAACTGGGCTTTCAAGGAAGCATCATTCTTTCATATGGACTTTGCTTCCTATGGATTTTCACTTTGCCTCCTAGAAAAAGATATTAATCTCCTAGATTAGCCTTTCTCCAATTCTCTTCCCTGTTATCTATATAGCGCCAAGATCATTGTGTACTCTCATGCTCCACTTGCTACTTTGAATGGTATGTGGTTTTGGACGGCCTTTTGGATTTTCCCATAGCTAAAGTCTGTGTAGGAGACAAGATCGGTGGCCAAAGAATCTGTTACTCCATGAGCCACTGGTTTAGCTCCTAGCAGGTTCTTTCTGGCATGGCATAGCCTAGTCTATACATGAGTTTTGAAGTATACTCCAAAACTGCAATGAATTATGAAGATTTTCAATGATTGGTAGGAGGTGAAAGAAGGAAAAAGCTCCTAAACAAAACATCCCTGCACATGGTCACAAAGCTTCCCATAGTCCCAAGCTTCAGAATTCCCAAAGGCAGTGAATCTGGGATATGCAGCACCCAGAGTAGCCTCTGTCTCTGAACCTTTCTTCTACCTCTGTTTCCTGAAAAACATACCCCTGTGGTTGTTACAGGGGAAGAGAAATAAGAGAAAGTTATACTACAAGTAGAGTTTGAATTCATTCTATTTCTATAGTGTTATTAATGTTGTTGTTATTGTTGTTCTTCAATAGTTTCAGCCCTGTCTGACTCTCATGACCCTGTTTGGGGCTTTCTTGGCAAAGATACTGGAGGGGTTTGCCATTTCCTTCTCCAGCTCATTTTTCAGATGAGGAAACTGAGGCAAACAGGGGTTAAGTAACTTGTACAGAGTCACACAGCTAGTAAATGTCAGTAAAAGACTAGATTTGAACTTAGAAAGATGAGTCTCCCTGACTTCAAGCTCAGCACTCTATCTACTGTGCCATCCAGCTTACCCCATTGATAATGTAGCCACAAGAAATTCAAATGAGAAATTTTGCCTGGATATTTTACTAAGCATTTGTTACATATAGTTTTTAGGAATGGGCTGCCTTTGTTTCATTACCCTTAATCCCAGTTCCTTTCCTAATAACTTCTTCAAGTTCTTAATAACAGCATATAAAATATGGCAGAGTCCCCAGACACCATTTGGGAAAATGCACTTTTGTCCTTTATTATATTCAGTTCATTTTTAAGAGGGATATTAACAAATTGGAGAACTTCCAGAGGATATCAATCGAATAGTAAAAAGACTTCAAACCACCTCATATTACGATCAGTTTATAGAACTAAAGATGCTAAGGATGTTAAGTCTGGAGAAAAGAAAGTTTGACCAGATTTTTATGGGGGGAGAGAAAGAAGAGAGAGATGTGGTTGCTACCTCAACTATTTGAAGGGCTGACTTTCTTCCACCATTATGAATCCATCCACCTGTGACTTCTGATTGCTAGTGTACGCCTAACAGCCTCTTCAGGTTCTGAAGAATGCTGTGTAAACATGGAAGAAGGAAAAAGGCAATAAAATTGACCTTGAGCTTCACTATTTCCTGAAAAAGTTTAACCAATGTTATTTGTAGAAACTATATCAGATTGCAGGCCTCCATGGGAGGGGGGAAAGGGGAGAGAGCGGGAAGGGAAGAAAATTTGGAACTCAAGGGATTGTGGAACTCAACATTGTAAACTAAAAGTAAATAAATACATTTTTTTAAAGTTTACCCAATGTAAGGCACTGACCATAATGCAAAAGTCATAAGGGCCCAGAACCAGCCTTAACCTACAAATATGATCTCCTTGCCAAGACCTCTCAAGCAGAAACATATGTTAGCCAAAGGCAACACCAGTTTGAAATATAAGCACATTTGTAAAACACCACAGAGGGGAAGGGTGGGAGATTTATGAGCAGTATTGCCTCATAAAATAGTGAAAAACAGAGGAAACGAAAACTAGTCTACCAAAAGTTTGTCATAAGACCCGACTACCAGGTCATCCCAGATGAAACTGATGGTAGGGCAACACATAAACAAAAACATGGAACTGATTCATCATCATCTCTATAAAAATGTTTTTCATCACAAAATAGACACTGAGGAGCCTATTCTGGAAATAATGTACTCTTAGAATTAGAAAAGAAAGTACTTAGAATTTGTTTTTTTTAATAGCAGGAAGGAGAAGATTAGATAGATGGATAGATAGATAGATAATAGATGGATAGATAGATAGATGGAGAGAGAGATGGATGGATGGATAGATAGATAGATATAGATATAGATATGATAATTAGCATTCTTCCATACACAATGAAGTATAAATAAAACTGAGCCAAGTTTCCTGGGCCCATTTACAGTGGTCAATGAGTACCTCAGCTCAATGCTGAGGGATTTGGTGCTTTGGGCTGACACAGAAATCTATTGGTTCTTGTAATGGCCTCAGGAAGGCAGTGTCCTACACAGGCTCCAAAAGGAAGAAAGATTTCCTAGATGGTGAGGACCTTCAAATGACCCTATTTGAAGATATTATGCTGATTGCCTGAACTCTATAAAGCCTCATCAATGAGGTCCATTCCAGTTCTGCTACTTACTATCTATATGGCCTTGGGTGAGTCACATAATTTCTCTAATCCTCAATTCTTCATCTGTAAAATGAAGGAATTCAACTGGAAGAAACAAAACAAGATTTTTTTAAATTATTTTTTTTAAATAAATGAAATGAGAAAAATGAAAAAGAAATGAGGGTTATAGAAGAAAGAATTTGAAAGGGAATTAGAAGCTTGGCACAAGAGATTAAAAAAGAAAGAAAAAACACCTAAGTAGCAAATTCTCTGAAAATTAGAATAGACAAAAAGAAATCAATGACTCCATGAGACAAAAAGAGACATTAAAACAAGGTCAGAAGAGAAGGTAATGTAGTTATCTCAAAAACAACTGACCTGTAAAAGAGATCAAGGAGAGAATATTTAATGATCATTAAACTATTTGAAAGCCATGACCCAAAAACAAAACCTAGATATCATATTTCAAGAAATCAAAAGAGAATACTGCCCAGATCTCTTAGAACGATAGGACAGACTGATGCCTCTGTTACTGCTGGACAGACAAACTAGATCCCAGAGTACTGAAGAACTGGAAAATATGATTGCTGAACCATTGTCACCACTCTTCAAAAGATGATAGAATAACAGATAAGCACCAGTATTGGATAAGAACAGATGTTCAGATTTCCAGAAAAGGGAAGGGAATAGAGTCTTTAACAGCATAAAATAAAAATTTCTCAGCATGTTTTTGCTACTGATGAACATGATAGAATAGCTGAATAGGTAAGACCATGCAGGTGCAGAGGATCTACAAAATGGGTCCACCAAGCTTGTCTACAATGCTGGGTATATGAAAAACAAAGAGAAAATAGTATGGCATGAGTGGCATGAGTCCTCAATACAATGCAGAATACTTAATGGTATTCCCAAAGTTGGGTCCAGTTGTTTACATCTTGAATCTTGGAGATAGACTGACCTCAAAAGTTTGTCCATTTGCTGCAGCAAAAATAATGGTTGGCTCTGTCTATTGGATTGTTGTGATTTATGGTGCTGTGACAGTGACGCGAGAGGTAGGCCATAAAGAAGGTTTCGATCTTATGGAAAGTGTTGACCCTTTATTTCTTTTCATTAGAATTCTTACTATTCCTGTTACACTGATATTAGGTGAGATAATTCACTGGGAATTATGTTCTTATATTGTGGCACAAACAGTCTAATGAACTACAGATTTTGAACAGCATACTTTCAGGGAATGGATGTCCTGGTCCTCATGTTCTAGCTGAGGCATATCCTTTAGCAGATCTTGTATCTGTTACTCAAATTTGATGTGGAGGTCTTGTCTTTCCTGCTATTGCTATGATAGTTGGAAAACATGTTTGGCAGTGTTAATTCTAACTCAGAAAGGACAATCTTGGGTAGAATTGCTTTTGCTGCCATAAAAGGAGCATTTAAGGTTTACTTCAGACAGCAACAATATTTGCATCAAGCACACCGCAAAATTCTTAATTATCCAGAGCAAGAAGAAGCATGAGGGTGTGACATCCCATCATTCAACCACCTCATCTGAGAGTCTGTTGTGGTGTTCTGATACCATCATTACTGCACAGTAGTGTAGACTTGTGATAAGCCACTGCTCCTATATTTTTAAGACATACAATAAAGCACCTATGGCAGGGGAAATCTTCTCAGTAATCACAGAACCTAAGAATGTGATTAGTTTTCATTGTTTTATATGTACTTCCTTCATCGTAGTCATCTGAACCATTTTCTTAGCATGATAAATATTGGGTTTTATTTGTGTTTTCCCTGTATAGAAGTATAAAGATCAAATTATACAGTTATTAAAGAGGGCGCAGGCTATTACATGCAAATGCCTCTTTTGTACATTTATATGTTCACAATTTTCTTACACAGAATCAACTCAACAGTAAGGACACCATAGGAAGATTCCTTATTTGAATAAATAACCTAACTTCAGAACAAGAAACTTTGTTAATATGGAGAAAATAGAAAATTACTTTGAGTTATGAAATAGATATGAAATCAAAAATGTACAAAAACACTCAATTGTTTATCTGAACAACCTATATTCTGTTGAATATTTTTCAAACAATATAATATCCTCTAAAAATACATGAAAATTCACAGCACTTCTAATTCATTCTAGTGGTTCTAAATCTATGTGATTATTGGTGTCTCATAATTCATTGTATAGTCCTGACTGTTCAACAATCTGAATTACATATCATCAGCACCTTATGACATTAAAATCCTTCATTTTTAAACACTTAATTCTAGAAATTGCTGCAGTATTGGAGCTATAAACTTCCATGTCATCTGAGCACAAAGAAGCAATTGCCAAGTTTCACTTTTCCTTCCTTCTCCACCAAGTAGTAAGAGGGATTTGAAGTTGAAAAGAGAGACCAACTCAGGAGAGGCATGAAGCCAGCTATCTTCAGCAATGAGGAGATGAGCATTAAAAATGTGAATGCCAAGCATTGATACTGAATCTCCAGAAGACATTAATATCAATGCTTTGGACAAAACCCGATGGGTTGTGGAAGATAATAGGTGATGGTTTTAGAGTTTAGTCACCAGTCATCTTGTGATTGAGGCTGTGATGATTACATCTTTATTTTGTTGGCTGACATAACCATTTTTCCAAAGAAAATTGTTCATTTTGAGCTTCTTTTAAGCAGTGAGTGGCTATTATATCATCCAGCCATTCAAATAGATTATTGTTGCTTTGACTGAAGAAAATAAAATGCTTTAAAAAATTATCCCTTACAGAACTATTTTTCTGTATTTTCTTGTTCACTGTGGCATATCTAATGTATGAAAAACAGTAAATATTTTCCCTTCTCTTCAGAAATAAATTACCTAAAGCATGAACAATGTTGGATTGGAATAATGTGTATCATTAAAGACTGGTATCTTTTCTATAGTATGAATGTAATAAATTTTGGGGTAACATAAAAATGTATAGAAATAGTGTTGTGTGTATATAATGGCCATCGTATATTCAAAAGCTGTAGTTACTAATGGAAGAAGATAAAGAAATTGAAAGTGAAATACAGAAATAGTATTTCTTTTGAAGGGGACACACAGTATTTCTGACTATGGGAAGTAATTTAGATTATACAGCTGCAACTTTTGACATATATTAATTTTCCTTTTAATCTTCAACAAGTAAAAAAAAGTAATAAAAATATTCATAAAGAGTAGCTTTTCAGTGGCCTTTACTCTAAAAATAAAAATGTATTGAGTCACTCACTTATGTTTAATACCTAGGATGTTACCTGACTGCTCAGAGTAGTAATGGTTGGGGCTCCTTCTGGAATGCCAGGGGAGAGGCAGCCCTGATAAGTTGATATGGGGGTGGTTGGAGGAAGAGCCCAATGGGTATGGGTGTTCTCCCTCCACCCTCAGCTCCAGTATGAACCTCAGAACAGTTATAAGCAACAAGGTGTATGTCCTCTAATTATGGGGAGTCATTAGAGAAATGTACAATTATCCAAGTAAAGAAACAATGGCACTTCAAAATTTAAATATCTCCTCCAGGCCACAATGGCATTCTCTGAGTAGTCTCTTAAAGTGTTTCCACAGAACATGAAAAAGGTAAAGCTGAGGGTAAGAAAAGTTAGTAAGGTGAGATTTGGAAGAATGAAGAAGACTAATCAGTGATTTGGGAGTGGGTGAACATTTTGTGTTTTTCAGGTTTTTTCCCCATGTTTCCTTTGCTGTATTTATTTCTGGTTACTGTTTTGAACTTTTTCTACGAAACACAATGAAAACTAATTAAAAATTTTTTTCAAGATACTTATATTCTTTTGAAGTAGCCAAAATGTACATAACAACTGTGAAGAATATATAGTTGCTTAAGTTTAGTGACTTAAGTTACTACCTTACTGATTGTGCTGTAATTTTTAAAAACTCATCTTTTTAAAGAATGTGATTAGTTTTTAATTTAATTTAATCTCAATACTGATACTGGATTAGGTGGGATAAAGAATTGTTTTATGTCCAGAAGTGTAGGGCAAAGTGGAAATAGAAAGAATCCAGTCATTATCTCCTAAAAAAATGAAAACTTTAAGGAACATCATTACCAAAATTCAGAGTTTCCAGATTTAAGAAAAAAATATTTCATTCAGCAAGAAAGAATTCAAATACTGAGGAGCCACACTCAGTATCATACATGATTTAGCAGTTATCCTTATTTTAAAAAATCAGAAAATTTGAAATACAATATTCCAGAAAGCAAAGGCTATGGTCCAAGAATAATTTACCCAGAAAAATTGCATATAATCTTGGAGAGGGGGAAAGAGAGGGAAGAGTATGGGAAATGAACCTTTAATCAAATGAGATATTTAATACTATATAATATTCCCTTTCCTTCTATTAATGAAATAAAGGACTTCCAAGCATATGAGAATACCTAGATTGATATATTCCAAATATAGAAAAAAAAAAAGGGAAAAGAACCTATTTGAACAAAAATATTTGTAGCAAGTCTTTTTGTGATGGCTAAGAATTGGAAATCAAAGGGAAGCCCATAAACTGAGGCATGGCTAAACAAACTATGGTATAAGATAGTGATGGAATTCTTCATATGCTATAAGAAATGAAAACCAAGATAAGTTCAAAAAAACCTGGAAAGACTTACATGAACTGATGCAAAGTAAAGTGAGCAGAACCAGAAGTACACTGTACACAGTAACAGCCACATTATACAATGAAGATCTGTGGATGATTTGGCTACTCTCTGCAGTACAATGATCCAAGACAATTCCAAAGGACTAATGGTAAAGCATACTATCCCTGCAGAAAGAATTGATATTGTCTGAATAAAGACTGAAGCATGCTATTTTTCACTTTCTTTCTTTCTTTATTTGAGTCATCTGTACAAAATGACTAATATGGAAAGTTTTACATAATTGTATGTGTATAACCTGCTTACCATCTCAGGCAGGGGAAGGGAAAGAATGATAGAATTGGAACTCAAAATTTTAAAACATTATTTTAAATTGTTTTAACATGTAATGGGGGAAATAAAATAATGTATATGTGTATTTATATGTGTGTGTATATATGCATTTGTTTATATATACATGTGCATGTGTAGATAGAGAGAAATAGATAGATGGATAGACAGACCTAGGTTGAAACTTTTTTT